>JAGFNQ010001431.1:0-13262 GCA_024364735.1 Boesenbergia rotunda | reverse complement strand
CTGTTATCACCAAGGCTATATCAGTGGATTTTTATGTACACACTAAGTACCAATATTTATCAGTTATCTTCTATAAACGTATTACACCTATACAACTACAAATTTATTATCCACCAACTTAAATCAGAAGTATTTAATGGTTAACAGAGATCCTAAAATTTTCCCAGTTGAGGCACACGGTGGGCCTGAACTGATTTATTTCAGGCCCACCCTGGGCCTGAAGTGGATCTATTTAGGCCCAACGTGGGCCTGAAAGGTTTTATTTCAGGCCCATCTTGGGCCTGAAGTGTTTTTATTTCAGGCCCACCGTGGGCCTGAAATAATTTATTTCAGGCCCACGGTGGGCCTGAAATGATTTATTTTAGGCTCACCGTGGGCCTGAAATCATTTTATTTCAAGCTCACGGTGTTCCTGAAAAGTAAATTTCATGCTCACCTTGGCCATTAAATAAAATCATGATTTATAGATTAATATTCTATATTTATCTACAAGTTGTGACCAAATCCTGTAATTTTATTTAATTATTAAAATTTACAATTTGAAACAAGTATTTTAAATTTATGGTAGAGATAATCCATCTTAATAAGTGAATACAGAATGCATATCAATTTTCAATTCCTTCGAGATGATAAAGTCATGTTTTCAAATTATGTATCAGAAACACACTTATGGACCTTCGATACTTGGATATATGTCAGTAGTTAGAGTTAACCAAAGAGATGTTATTTCTGGTGTGCAAACTTTATCCAAATCATTATGAGTTATTTTCTTACCGTATCAGTTGGTACACTACATTGCAGCAACTCGATTTGAATCAACATCCCATATCTGGAATTCTGAAAAACCTAGATCAGTAGGTAGGGTTGAGATAGGAGATGAGGTTTTGGGTGCCCAACCCTCTAATCTTGTTGTATCACCAAGCCTATATCAGTGGATTTTTATGTGCACACTAAGTACCAATATTTATCAGTTATCTTCTATAAACGTATTACACCTATACAACTACAAATTTATTATCCACCAACTTAAATTAGAAGTATTTAATGGTTAACAGAGACCCTGAAATTTTCCCAGTTGAGGCACACGATGGGCCTGAAATGACTTGATTTCAAGCCCACCCTGGGCCTGAAATGACTTGATTTCAGGCCCACCCTGGGCCTGAAATGACTTGATTTCAGGCCCACCCTAGCCCTGAAATGGATCTATTCAGGCCCAACTTGGGCCTGAAAGGTTATATTTCAGGCCCTCCTTGGGCCTAAAGTGTTTTTATTTCAGGCCCGCCGTGGGCCTGAATTGATTTATTTCAGGCCCACCCTGGGCCTGAAATGGATCTATTCAGGCCCAACGTGGGCCTGAAAGGTTTTATTTCAGGCCCTCCTTGGGCCTGAAGTGTTTTTATTTCAGGTCCACCTTGGGCCTGAAATGTTTTATTTCAGGCCCACCGTGGGCCTGAAATCATTTTATTTCAGGCCCACGGTGTACCTGAAAAGTAAATTTCATGCTCACCTTGGCCATTAAATAAAATCATGATTTATAGATTAATATTCTATATTTATCTACAAGTTGTGACCAAATCCTGTAATTTTATTTAATTATTAAAATTTACAATTTGAAACAATTATTTTAAATTTATGGTAGAGATAATCCATCTAACTAAGTGAATACAGAATGCATACCAATTTTCAATTCCTTCGAGACGATAAAGTCATGTTTTCAAATTATGTATCAGAAACCCACTTATGGACCTTCGATACTTGGATATATGTCAGTAGTTAGAGTTAACCAAAGAGATGTTATTTCTGGTGTGCAAACTTTGTCCAAATCATTATGAGTTGTTTTCTTACCGTATCAGTTGGTACACTACATTGCAGCAACTCGATGTGAATCAACATCAACCAATTGTTTTGTTTTTCTGGACAATAAATTATATTCATACAAATTACACAATTTCTATACAAATGGAGCCGAATCACCAGCAAAGGATGTTTTTTTACAACATTACTTTAAGATATTGACACTCTCATGTTTTACAATACATGTCTCCCATAATATTTACTGTCAGATCAAATCTCATTTTCGTCATATCTCCTTGTTTGAAATCCATCTTCTCATTGTATAGGAGACATCGGACGTATTGCATAACAAAGAAGGCACAGTCCACGTTGAAAATAACAAACAGTATTTCAGATTTCAATAAGTGGGGTAATAAAATACTTTGATCATTTTAAAATTTTCAAACTCTTCCTCACTTACTGACCTATGTTCTTGTTGGGGACATTTTTGTCTAACGGAGGGCCATTTATCCAAGGGATGTTGACTTTGTAGATATAGATGAATAGCCGTAAGTTCCTCGCGAGTATATTGTTTAAGTTCTTTTACCTGTCAAATATATCATGAATTTCAATGACATTTTTTATCAAACGGAATGAACATATATATGAATAAAGGTAGGTAGCTCACCGCTGAGTCAAAATCATGCTTATATCTACGGCCACTAGCAAGAGAATTTAAATGAATGAAATTCATTGCTTCTGTATCCACCGCCAACAAGTGAAAGTGTGTATTATCACTGCACAAAGGTATTAAAATATATCTAAACCCTTGTTCTATCATATCCGTCTTCATCACTTGTTGCATGGAAAACTTTTTTGACGATCTTATTGAAGCCTAAATAGTTGCAAAATCAAAATTATTAATAACCACATCATAATACTAGGTCTTCTACAATCTATTAATTCATACTAATTTACATCACTTACTGTGAATAAGGTTGAACAATATATTGACTTGTGGTATGGCCTACCAGATGTGGATGCTCCCCTAAATAACATTTTACAGAAGGCATCAATGACCTCGCCTTTTGTAAAAACCTCTCCATTGAGGATTTGTAAGAATGAATGCAATTTCAAAGCAAAGGGTGCATCCTCCCAGATAAATTCATTATCCAACCTGCCAAGTTAATTGATAAGATTATATATTAAAGCCCCAAATATATTAACTAAACTATGTTTCATAACTTACTTTAGGTTCTCAAATTTATTTATCACGTAGGCCACTTCTTTATCTTGATTTTTCTTCTTCGACTTCATAAAATGCTTCTTCACAAACTACATCGATACAATTTACACTAAACTAATTAATGACCAAATTCAATAAATTTGACGTAATTAATATGAAAATAAGTCACATACATCAATGCCTTGCTGCCTCATTTTGTTTAGTTCGAAGGTCCTTCTTTTCTCCTCCTCTATATCTTCTTCAGACATGACTTCCATTACAGTAATGGTTTCTCTTGCTTCATCCATATCCTCCTCACTAAGTTTCCTTTTTCCCTTGTCCATGACATTTGATATTTGTTCCTTTCTCCGCTTCCCCTTATGTAATAGTTGGACTCTCAATTGGAGTATCCCTGTAATCATACCGAGTTCGGTCACGTCCTCTCCTTGTTCTACAAGATACTGGATCAGAAAGAGGACTGACTACAGGATAGCTTTCTTGAGCCTCCATGCCCTTTTTTTCAATAATTGAAAGTAATTCCTTAACCCTTTCATTCAAACATATATTCTCCTCTGTTAGCTCCTTGATTAGGGTGTCTTTAAGAATGCATTCACCACATAGCCTTACATCTTCTGTGTCATGTCCTTGTGATGTCGCTATTGGCTGTGGAATGTCATCCCCAATCTCAAGGTTCTCAAACAATGTATTTTCATGTAGGTTAGGAATTATTTCAACAATCACCTGTCAATTACCAAGTACACAAATTTTACTGCCTCTATATCAAACTAACAAAGATAAACTAACATAGATCACAGTTTATAATAATTACCTCTTCGGACCTGATTTGGTTGACAAGGTCCCTCACCCTACTAATATGCGAAGGAATATTCCTCCACTTATTTGTTAGTGATATGAGAGAAGTGTCCTAAGGCAATCGCCTTATGATTGTAAACATTTATTTTAATAAATGATAATTCACTATTTGAGTATACATGTTTGTGTATTTGATTGGGATCTTAAACTCATCTACTGAATGTCCGCAATATAACTCACAGCATAAGAGAATTTGTGATGGGATCACAACTAGTGATTATCTCTAAATGTGCAAATGTGAAGTATTGAAAACATCCCTAGTCGATGAATTGATAAATACGGACACTATCAATTCTGTTGAGACTAGCATGGGTTATTCTCTAATAAGCTGATTCTCACTGGCTGGTGACATTGGGATGTCCGGAGATAAACATGGATGCTAGTAAAGGAAACTAGTTCATTGGAGTGACTAGCTGTAAGACTTCATATGGAATCTATATATAGAAATGTCAATGAAGTTCTTACTGTGGCTTAAGTGCGATGTTCCTTTGACTTGCGGTGTTCAAGTCATTTTGATCATGGAGACTTATACTTTAACATCTTAAGCAAGCATCTCCAAGGAGGTGTGGACCCAGGATGATTGAGTATAAGCCGAAGTGCCCGAAGATGTTTGAACAGCCTACAAAGGATTCACCACTCCTTGCGAGGAGATGTATACTCAGGCCTATCGTCGGATTGTTACTCAAAACCTCTGGCCAGAGTATATCATGTTTAGAGTGCGAGTCTCTAAAATACATGAGAGTAATTAGAAATCCAAAGGACGAGAAAGATACTACTTGGGCTAGGTGTGACGTAGTCAGTCTAGTGGGGACTGACACAAACAGACCATGTCCTGACCCAAGTGGGTATAAGATGGTGAAGGGAATGGGGCACGATTCATTAGAGCTGCTGAAGGGTTTCGGAATTCTTTCTGAGGTCAACCATTGATCTTTCGATTAATTGGGGGTCATGATGTACTACTAGGTGCCACTCATGATCGTTCTATAATTTGTTGATTATAGACGGCCAACGTAAATCGAAAGCCTATTTAGTCACACGCACTACGAGTAATCCGAGGGATTTAAAACGAGTTGAAAATTGGATTTTTCGATCAAGAGAAATAAGACGAATCTGAATTTATCAGAGGCGCAATGGAAGCTAAAAATGGCTAAGTCTTTTGAAGGCTTATTGGGCGAATTAAATGAGTTTAATTCGCGATCGGTTCGGCTTGGTTTGGCCGGCCAAAGAGGGTGCCAAACCCCTTGGGTTGGCCGGCCACATTAAAGGGAAGAAACCAATTTAATTGGTTTAATTAATAAAATAAATCTAGTGTGATTTGTTTTATAAATTATGGATAAATAAATTTGTGTAAAGAAATTTATATAAATAAATTTATAGAAATTTATTCTTTTTATGGAAATTAAAATGATCCATGAAATGGTTTATTTTAATTTTATAAAATCAATTATGAATTGATTTTTCCATAATAAGAAAGTTTATAAATTTCTTATAAAATTTATTCCATAATAAAAGGGGAGATTAATTAGTTTTATTATAAAGTTAGTTATAATAAAATTCATAAGAGAATTTATAGGATAAATTTCTTATGATAACTAATTAGTTTTATTATAAAGTTAGTTATAATAAAACTTGGTTTAAACGGAATAATTCATAAGAGAATTTATAGGATAAATTTCTTATGATAACTAATTCATTAATTAGTTTTATTATAAAGTTAGTTATAATAAAACTTGGTTTAAACGGAATAATTCATAAGAGAATTTATAGGATAAATTTCTTATGATAACTAATTCCGTTAATTCCGTTAAGAGGGAGACTTGGCAAGGGAGATGCTACTATATAAAGGAACCAAAGGCAAGCCCTTAATTCTAATCAAGCAATCAAGAGAAGTAGCTTCCTCTCCCTCTCTCTCTCTTACTCTCTATTCTCCCTTTCTTCCCCTTAGGGTCGGCGCCCTCCTTGAGGATTAGGGCCGGCGCACCTTCATCCACCTAGGGCTGGCGCACCCTCATCCCTCCAAGTGGTTGGCGTGAGCAAGGATCACCAAGGAGAAGTCAAACAAGAAGAAGAAGAAGCGGATCACATCTCCCTCCTTCTCAGAATTTTGATTCCGTTAACTTGGTGGTTAGTTTCCTATCTTTTCTCTTGTCTTCTAGTTGTGCCTTCGGAGGATCTAGTAGTTTTTGTTGGCACAAAACTCGTGACTTTGCGAAGTCATCCCGAAGAGAACTCAGCGTGGACGCGAATAGAGGCGGAGCTTCCAAGGGACGCTACGGTTGGATCTCGTCCCTTTCTTCGAGTTACGAAAGGTATAAAGTAAATTAGTTTACTTTTCCGCAAAGTTTTATTTTATGATTATGTCAACACACCATAAGGTTGCATGCTAGATACGAAATTAAAATAATTTAGGAAATTATTTTATGTAAATTCTTCCGCTGCACGTAAAAAATTTAAAATTTTACGAACTCGTATCTTTGTCAACATGCACCCGGTCCCAACATTATTTATTCGGGGTCCTTCAACATTGTATGGTTTTTGAATGGGTACATGCTCCAAAAACCATGCCTACACAATGTTTTCCAGCCAATTACATTAATAACAGCAAAATATTATAAAATATAATTTAGGTAAATTCTACTCACTGCCAAAAGCCCAGCAAATCCCTTTACGTAAGGGAGGTTTGTGGTCCTCTGGTTTCCTTGACTTGATGAAAATAATTCTCCAATCTTAGGTAATTAGGGAGACAAAAATTTATGGATAGCTTTCACCCAGTTGAATCTACCAAGATTGTCATAATCATCTACTATATCTACAAGCCCTAGAGGGACCTTATATGTACTAGACAAAAATAAAACACAAACAAATATATACAAAATATAAAATTTACAAACTAATAACACATCATCCTCTGATTCAACACTTTTAGAATAATTTTTAAGTAAGTCCTCAATTCTTGTTCTGGTAGGTTGTTTATCTTTTGAGAAGTAAGTACGATAGAGGTCACCCGATGCTTCAGTTGAATTAATAGGGATCGAAACTCCACGGTCCACTATACCCAGTACCAAAGCAACATCTCGTCTGGTGAACGCAACCGGTACACCTGAAACAATTAAAATATTTAGTTATCATCAATAATATAGGCTTCAATTTATTTCTCTTTGGGCCTGAAATGAATTCATTTCAGGCCTACCTAGGGCCTGAAGTAAATTCACTTCAGGCCCTCGGTAGGCCTGAAATTATTTCATTTCAGGCCTACCGACCTGAACTGAATTTCACCTTAAATTCACTCATTTAAATTGATCAAATATCAATCATTTAAGGTCAACTATATCCAAGTTTTATCTTACTATAGATACTGTTTATAATTCATAATTAAAACTATTACCTGAGAATTTAAAGACTTGCGAGGTTGAATCCCAACTTTCAAATATATTAACCAAAATTTCCCGGATATGCTGCAATTCTTGAATGTCCAAGAAAATACTGAATGACGACTCTTTGATCTTCGCAATGTGTTGATCTTTTAAAATTTCAAATGCTTCAACAAAATGTTTAAAAAGGCCTAAAACACTGTACCAATGTAATTTTTTTTCAAACTCATCTGAACCCTACAGTTTTTATACATTACAAATTTATTCAGCAAAAATAATTATAAACAATATCACAAGCAGTGTTTATTCAGCAAAAATAAGTTTAAACAATATCACAAGCAGTGTTTATTCAGCAAAATTAAGTATAAATAATATCACATACCTTGGTGATTAATGCCAATGAAGAAGACGATGAGGAACCACCCACAGACCTTTTACCTGCCATTATTATGAAAATCAAACCTGCAGAAACCCTAAATCCTACTTTGATAGTGCCGAGCAGTATCAACTTCTACGTTAACACTTCAAGCAGCCTCAGGATCACACACTACCACTTTCCTATATAGGAGCCTAGGTTTTGGTTGAGCGGAGGGATTCGAGGGAGTATCAAACGACTAAAGCACAACTATGGCACGCACAATGTCCTCCTTCAACAATACCATTTACGTTTTCGCGGTGAGAGAGAGAATGACCTTGCCATCCGAACCACATATTCTTATTTTACTGCAAAAGTGGTTCGGATGTCTCGAAAATGGGAATGGAAAAAGTCGTTTGTGGCGCCAAGGGTATAATAGGAAGTTCACTTAAAGGGCTGCGCCCTTTGGTAAAATAGAAACCATGGGACGCCCTTTGGTAATTTCGTATTGTTACGTACGCCCTTTGATAAATTGCCGATAATAATAATAATTAAAGTTGGTATTATCCCTGACAATGGTCAAACGTCTTCTTAATTTCTCAGATATCTAAAAATTGAGTCTCAGCTTCGACTAATTAATAGATAAATTTTTTTTTCAATGGGAGATTGACTTAAAAGTACTGGACTATTAGTTGTCCACTGCAAGTAGATTGGTGGAAAACTTCCGTCGGACATGACCGATAACTCCCAACATTAGTCAGCATAAGTTCCATATTTAATGTTAATTAAAAAAAATAATTATTAATGATTATAGTGGTGCTTTCCTCCCTGAAAAATCCTAAATCATGTTGATAATTCAATGAGCATTTTCTAAATTTAATAATAATTTAAGATAATATAAAATTAAGATAATATTTTGACACCTAAATTAGTCTTAACTCTCAAACCAAGCTTTCTATAAAATATGTATGTGATCCACCAACTTCTTAAATGAGTAGAGCCATCAAAAGTATTATCGATAATTTTTTAAAACATGTACAATTCCATTCACCGATCTTAAATAATTAATTTGGTGAATAAATCTTGAACTATTTTAGTGAATAAACTTAAACTAATTTATGCCATAAGTTTACGAAACTTGATAATTTAGGCCTTGTTAAGAGATTTAAGCTCAGCCCAGCTCAGCCCAGCACAGCCCAACACGACCGTTTCCGTGACTTTTGTTTAGGGTTTCATCTCGTGAATGGGGGCGTTTGATTTGTATTTTTCAGTCTATTTTTCATTTTTATTTTCTGTAGAAAATACGATTTTTTAAAAAACATGTTTAGTTTGTATTTTTCAATTTTATTTTTTAAAAAATAATATAGTATTTTCTGAAACCGAAGAATAAAAAAAATCAATTTTCAAAAAATTAAAAAATATTATTTTTAAAAAAATAAAAATAAAAAACAAAACAAACTAAACGCCCTTCCAGATTTCCCAAAAGACTCAATCTTCTCTCTCGCGCGATTCGGAACCCTTACGTAACTATTGTTCGCGGGACTAGCCATTGGCGGCGCAGTCGGCCAACAACCTCTACGAGACGGCTTCGCAGCTGGACACCGGCGGTCACGCGTACACTTTCCTCGAGTTTAAAACCCAGGACAACTTCGACGAATACATGGAGTTCCAGGAGCTCTCGCAGCCCTCCCGATCCTCCGCTGGGCCCCATCCCCTGCCACAGCCCGAGCCAGCGCCGGACTTCCCCGCATCCGATCTGCATGCTGCTGAGCACACCCTGTCGCCTTCCACATCGACTCCCCTCGGCGGTCCTTCCTCGTCCTCCGAGGCCAGCGGAGCCGCTGACGGCCAGGCCGCAGCCGCGGCGGTTGATACCCTGGTGGATGGGATGAGCGAGCTTAACTTCGAGGAGACTGGGGATGAGGGTTACGAGTTTGACGAGCACGCGTGCCAGTATTGTGGGGTGCAGAATCCGGCGTATGTCGTTAGGTGCTTCATTCCGACGTGCGGGAAGTCATTCTGTCAGTTGCAGGGGAACACAGGGAGTTCTCATATCGTGCATCATCTGGTAGTTGCTCGGATATTATTGCGTATATTTCTTTTCATATTTCAACATGCCAAGCACATCGGATAACTGAAAAACATCGTAAAAGTTATCAAATTGTTACTGACTGCAATTTTCCTCTCAAATTATATTCAGTTTAATTATTTATTTGAATATTTTTCTTTTTTTTTGGAAAACACAAGGGCCCATCATGGATATTTGTTAAGTCTGCCTACATTATAATAGTCTAATTTGAGGTGTTCACCCCCTCTTTTAATGATATACTTCATTTTGTTGGAAACATATATGATGCAGTTCTGTCAGAAAAATTTAAGTTTATTGACCCCTCATGTAAGTGAAATTTGGGAGAAAGAGCAGTTTGTTACCATCAATAATCCTTCTGTTCAGTCATCTATTTCAATTTTCATCTGCCACATTCTGGAGTTTGATTTCAACACTAGCCTGATAAGTGAAGTATAATTCGCTAGTCATCTTGTATCATATACTGCTTTATGCTACAAATCATTGGGCTACATTTAAAAGTTTTATACATTTTTGATGCAACATTTAAGCATATGTTAGAGTATTTTGTTGATTTATACAACTTACATTCGGTTGATGGTTGAGCAACTGCAATTATTAATTTTGGCAGAGCTGCCATTGTAGAAAATGGGATGCCATTACAGAATATTGCATTTCTGGTTCATGGGTTTTTTTGTATATTAATTGATTTTAGGTGCAAGCAAATCACAAGCACGTTTGGCTTCCCAAGGGCAGTCAACGAGGAGAGACTCTTCAATGCAATAAGTGTCGTTGCCGGAATGTTTTTCTTCTTGGGTTTATTTCTTCTACGACAGGAAGTGTTATTGTTGTCTGCAGAATATGGTGTCTGAATGTCAATGTATTGGGCATGAATTGGGATCTTAGTCGATGGCGTCCAGTCATCGATAGTGGATGTTTCTTACCATGGCTTGTTAAGGTTTAGTACTTTCACTAACATTTTGTAGCTGTTCTGCATGTCCACATACCACTTACTATGGTTTCTTTTACAGGCACCTTCAGAACAGGAACAACTTAGAGCATGGCAAATAAGTGAGCAGCAAATTAACAAACTTGAAGAGTTATGGAAGAATGATGAACCACAACCTGTTTCATTGAAGTATGAAGATGAAGATAAAGATATTGATAAATACCTTGTTAGTTTCTGTCCTGAGATTGATTCTTTTATGAGGTTTCTTTTGCTTAATCTGTTTTTAGGGCCTCTAATCAGTAGTGGGGGTTTATTACATATACTTTTCTTATGTGATTTTTTTTGTTCTTTTTGTTTTACAGTTCATAGACGTTAAATTTGACTCTGATGAGGTATGTGTAGTTTCATTCTTGCCATTATTTGTGCTGTTTAAATTGTTTGATTAAATCAAATTAATTGAACTTCTTCCATTGGACACACATGCCATAAGTGATTATAATAAGGGGTTTCTATTCCTCCGGACTGCTTGCCATTTTTATTCCACAATCTTAATATTCAGGCCAATTTAATAAGGTTTATGTATTCATATATGCAGATCACGATTTTACTTTTAGTTGTTTCTCATGATCATCCTCAAGCTGTGTTAGTTCCAAGTTTTAATTGTTTTTCCAATCTTTAACTAATATGTTCACTAATAGTTTGAACGTTGAGATGTTAGCCTTAATAAAAAGCATGTAGCCTACTTTGTCTTTCCTAAGGTTCTCTCAGCTTTATTTTATATTTTAATTAGAGCTGTCAAACGGGCCAACCCGTGGCGGGGCGGGTTGGCCCGTAGCGGGTCGGCAATTTGGCGGGGCGGGGGCGGAGGCGGGGGCGGGTTGAAAAATCACCAACCCAACCCAATCCAAAGCGGGTCGCGGGTTAGGCGGGCCAACCCGCGGGCCCATAAAAAATAATTAGTACGCTAGAGTTTGGACAAAATGTTAAAACTTAAAACTGATGTTAAAACTTAAAACTGATGTTAAAACTTAAAGATCAAGTGAGTTTGAAGAGAACCAGCAGAGTACCGAATTCAAAATGCATTGGAAAAGGTACTTTGAAGATCAAGTGTTCTGATAACAACTTAATAGAAAAAAAGATTGCACACACACAATATTTTTTAAACTTTATCAATAATATCAACCATGTCAAATTCTTCTGATCCTCCTTCATCTTCTTTTTCTTCGTTGATATCCTCTTCCAGAGTATTTGAATCTTGCTTAGACAATGTTGTTTTGATACTTGTATTGTCCTCGCTATCTTTATCTACATGTAAAATACACAAAGATAAAGATAATTAAAAATAAAATAACAATAAACTAATACATAAAGTAAGTCAAGAACAAAACTAAAATAAACAAAATTACCAATAGCATAACCATGTAACCAATTCCGAGTGCAAATAAGAGCTTGTACTTTTTCATGAAGGGTACAACTTCTATACTTGGTAAGCACACGAGCACCAATGGAAAAAGCCGATTCTGATGCAACAGTAGTTATAGGAATAGCTAAAACATCACATGCCATTAGTGCAAGGGTAGGATACCGATGCTTTTGATTCTTCCAATGCTCCAAAATATCCAAATCTGGATAATATGCCAATTCAAGTTTTGGCTCCTCCAAATAGAGATCCAATTGAGATTTTCCAGCACTTGTAATTGTTTGACTCTCATATGCCATCATTTCCTATATTAATTGAAATAGTAGTGACAAAAAAAATATAAATCAATTAGAGAATACAAGAAAAAAAATTATTAGAGTACTTACATCAAAGATTCTTTTGTTCTTTCCTTTAACTCCTCCTACACTTTGTGAAAGTGTATGTCTAATAGAAGAAGATTGTGGTTGTGAAGAACTTGTCTGGTTAGTATTAGAATACTGGTCAAAAAGCTTATATAATTTTGTCTTGACAAGATCCATCTTCTTTTGGCATTTAAGAGAATCACCTTCAACCTTTGAATAAAAAAACTCCAACATCGAAAGCTTTATTCGTGGATCAAGAATAGCTCCAAATGCAAGCACCATGCTATATTGAGTCCAATACTTATCAAACTTCTCCATCATTTTTTTACACATATAACTTATCACCTCATCTTCATTAGATAAGTTTTCCTTTAACAAAACTTCAATCTTCCAAACTTGCATAAAATACAGATTTGATGTAGGATAAGAAGAACCAGAGATCAAATTCGTAGTGTCATAAAATGGCTCAAGGAACTCACATATTTTCTCTCCTCTTTTCCACTCTTCACTTGAAGGACAATATTTATAATTCTTGTCATTGAATTGAAGAGAAGCAAAAGCTTTTTTATATTTGATGGCACTCTCCAACATTAAATATGTTGAGTTCCAGCGAGTAGACACATCCAATCGGCAAGCCAATACTAGTATCAATGTTACCAACTGCTTGTACACATTCTTCAAACTTCTTCATCCTAATCTCTGAACCTTTAACATACTTGACTGACTCTCTAATTTTATTCAATGCTATAGTAGCCACTTTCAAGCCTTCTTGGACAATGAGATTCAATATATGAGCAGAACAACGAACATGAAAAAAATTCACCATCACATAATAAGCTATCATGCAAAGAGAGTTGCTCTTTCAAATGA
>JAGFNQ010001430.1:0-33730 GCA_024364735.1 Boesenbergia rotunda | reverse complement strand
ATCGCTATACATGTATACTCAAATAGTGAATATTCATTTATTAAAGTAAATGATTACAATCATAAGGCGATTGCCTTAGGACACTTCTCTCATATCACTAACAAACTCCCACTTGGCCTAATGCCAATCGCTACGGTATCCAATACCATAGGCTCTAACAAGACCCTCAAACTTGCTTTGAGGCAAGACCTTAGTTAAAGGATCCGCTAAATTCCTTTCAGTGGGAATTTTCTCAATTTGTATATCATTCCTACTTATAATCTCTCTGATCAGATGATAGCGGCGAAGCACATGTTTGGATCGCTGATGAGACCTTGGTTCCTTTGCTTGTGCAATAGCTCCATTGTTGTCGCAGTAAACCGGCACTGCTTCATCAATGGTTGGAACCACACCAAGTTCTGAGACAAACTTCTTGATCCAGACTGCTTCCTTTGCTGCTTCCGAAGCCGCAATATATTCCACTTCCGTGGTAGAATCCGCTACGGTGTCTTGTTTGGAACTCTTCCAACTTATTGCGCCTCCATTCAAAGTAAATACGTAACCGGACTGAGATTTGGAATCATCCTTATCTGTCTGGAAACTGGCATCTGTATACCCACGTATTATCATATCTCATTCTCCATATATTAGGAACACATCCTTAGTTCTTCTTAAGTACTTAAGGATTGTCTTGACTGCCGCCCAATGATCCATTCCTGGATCAGACTGGTATCTGCTCGTGACGCTCAGAGCATATGATACATCGGGCCTAGTACATAACATAGCATACATGATAGATCCTATCGCGGATGCATAAGGAATCTTATTCATGCAAATCCTCTCGTCTTCTGTGCGCGGACACATAGACTTTGAAAGGTTGATCCCATGCCTGATAGGAAGGTAACCTTTCTTGGATTTCGACATGCTAAACCTTTTTAGCACTCGGTCTATATATGTAGACTGCGAAAGACCAAGCAACCGTTTTGATCTATCTCTATAGATTCTAATCCCAAGGATATAGGTTGCTTCTCCCAGGTCTTTCATGGAGAAAGTTTTGGACAACCAAATTTTAACCGACTGTAAGACTGATATATCATTTCCTATAAGTAATATGTCATCGACATATAGTACTAGGAATACGACTGCACTCCCACTAACCTTCTTGTACACACAAGGTTCGTCAGGATTTTGTGAGAAATCAAACTCTTTGATTGTCTCATAAAAACGGATGTTCCAGCTCCTGGATGCTTGCTTCAGTCCATATATGGATCGTCGAAGCTTGCATATTTTGGTTTTGTCAACCGATGTGAAACCTTCAGGTTGTATCATGTATACATCCTCTAGCAGGTTTCCATTAAGGAAAGCTGTTTTCACATCCATTTGCCATATCTCATAATCATAATGAGCTGCTATGGCCAGGAGCATCCGAATGGATTTAAGCATAGCTACTGGCGAATAGGTTTCGTCATAATCAATTCCTTGTTTTTAGACGATATCCCTTTGCCACTAATCTAGCCTTAAAGGTAACAACATTACCTTCCATGTCGGTTTTCTTCTTGAAAACCCACTTGCACCCTATGGGTTTAATCCCTTCAGGTGGGTTAACCAAGTCCCATACTTGATTTTCGTATATGGAATCCATTTCCGACTTCATGGCTTCAAGCCATTTGTCCCTTTCTGAATTTTTCAGAACATCTTCATAACTGATAGGTTCGTCATCGCCAATGAGCAACACGTCGTTCGATTCACTTACGAGAAATCCGTATCTCTCTGGAATGTTGCGTGTCCTATCAGACCTACGAAGAGGTGGTGTAGTTTTAGGTTCAACTGATAGCTCATCATCATGAATTATCGGTTGTGGGCCTAGACTCGGTGTCTCTGTAATGTCTATTGGAGTTTCTTGAACTTCATCAAGTTCAATGCCACTCCCACTGTTTTCTTGTAAAAGAAATTCTTTTTCTAGAAATACAGCATGCCTTGAAACAAACACCTTTTGTTCCAAGGGATGATAGAATTGGTAACCCTTCGTTTCCTTAGGGTATCCAACAAATAGATATTTATCAGACTTAGCATCCAATTTGTCTGATATAGTCCGCTTCACATAAGCAGGACAACCCCATATCTTAATGTGAGTTAAGTTAGGTTTCTTACTATTCCACGTCTCATATGGAGTAGTAGAGACTACCTTGGTCGGGACTCTGTTTAGCAAGTAAACAACTGTCTTAAGCGCATAGCCCCAAAAGGATTTTGGAAGAGTTGCATGATTCATCATGGATCTAACCATGTCCATCAAGGTTCGGTTACGCCTCTCAGATACACCATTATGCTGTGGTGTATATGACGGAGTCCATTGAGACAATATCCTATTATCCCTAAGATAATCTTGAAACTCTTGACTTAAGTATTCACCACCCCAATCGGATCGAAGTATCTTAATACTTTTGCCAAGCTATTTCTCTACTTCATTTCTGAACTCTTTGAATTTTTAAAAAGCTTCAGATTTGTGTTTCATCAAGAACACATACTCGAATCGTGAGTGATCATCGATAAAGGTAATGAAGTAGCTATAGCTTCCTTGTGCAAGAGTTGACATTGGTCCACATACATCAGTATGTAGTAGACCAAGCAATTCTCCCACTGGATTACCTTTTCCGGAAAAGGGTAATTTGGCCATCTTGCCTTTTAAGCATGATTCGCATGTATCAAATGAACCGGGTTCAAATGATTCCAGAATTCCACATCGGTGTAATTTAGTCATGCGTTTCTTACTTACATGGCCAAGACGACAATGCCACGTATAGGAGTCTATTCGATTATCTATTCGAGCACGTTTGTTGCTAACTTCGATATTGAAAACGTCATCGGAACGTGTAGATACCATTGCACAAAGTTCCAGTCCCATAAAGAACGTCATTTAACGTTATGTAACAACAATTGTTACTAAAAGTTAAATGATGACCCTTTTCATTCAAACATGAAATAGATACAATGTTCTTTATTAATGAAGGAACAAAATAACAATTATCCAATTCTAAGACACGTCCAGTAGGGAGCTTTAGCAAATATGTTCCAATGGCAACAGCTGCAATCTTTGCTCCATTTCCAACTCATAAATTTGCTTCTCCCTTGACAAGTCTTCTTCTATTCCTTAGCCCCTGTATGTCATTACATATATGTGAGCTACACCCAGTATCAAGTACCCAGGTATTTGAGGAAATAGAGTGGCATTCAATAATGAAGATACCTGAAGAGGATGGGGCATCGATGCCTTCTTCTTCAAGGACTCAAGATAAACCTTGCAGTTTCTTCGCCAGTGACCCTCCTTGCCGCAATGATGGCAAGTGCCTTTTGGTGTTTTTTCAGTCTTTTTGGACTTTTTCTTCTTTCCCTTATTCTGTTCTTTAGCCTTCCTCTTAGAACCTTTCTTCGAGGAACCAACTAACAGTACCATCTTTTGATCCTGCTTCACAGAAGGCTCTATAGTCTTTAGCAGGTTGAGCAACTCAGGAATGGTAGTCTCCAGCTTGTTTATCCGATAGTTCGTCACAAATTGTGAATAACTTTTGGGCAAACAATGCAGAATTAAGTCAATACTTAGTTCATGATCCATTACAAAACCGAGTGTGCTCAGTCGCTCAATATACCCCAACATCTTCAACACAAACTGTGAAACAGAAGTGTCTTCCTGCATCTTAGAGGTGAAGAGGAGTCTGGAGACCTCGAACCTTTCGGATCTCGCCTGCTAGTCAAATAACTCATGAAGATGGAAGATGATGGTATAAGCATCTGTATGCTCATGATGCTTTTGCAGCTCAGGTACCATAGCGGCTAGCATGATGCAACTCGCAAGTTCAGAATCGGTCACATGTTTCTGATAGGCCACTAACTGGTCTGGAGTTGCATTTTCTAGAGGACGGTTGGGAAGTTGATCTTCAAGGACATAAGCAAGCTTCTCTGCCTTGAGGACTATCCTCAGGTTTCGAAGCCAGTCCATGAAGTTTGGCCCAGTCAGTTTATTGGTGTCCAAAATGGAACGCAAATTCAGAGAAGTCATGATCGAGTGATTATCCTAGAAATACAAATTGAGCTTATGTGAGAAGAATGATAAAGAATGCATCAACATACATTAATTAAATCCTATTTATTTATCGAATTGAATAACCCTTTTTATCAATTCGGGAGATCGTAGGAACATCTCCAAATAGGTTGATATCTAACCATAGATAAGAACAACCATGGCTGTGGCCATCAAGTTATTCTTAGCTATGAAGGTAGGTAATTATACCGATTACATATCACATATATGTAACTATCACTTTATGCTATCAACTAATTGAATGTTTGCATAAATCATTGGGTTGTTAACTCATTAACAAGTATGCAACAATATACATAGCACCCAACTGCACCTCTCTGTACATCGACCTTGGCTGTGGCACAACAAATTGATGCTCCAAGCTTAAGGCTGACCCATTAATCAAGAAATAGTTTTAATATGGTTGGAGCTCATTCAACCGATTAGTCAGGCTTGGATGTGTCCATCAACCAAAACTAAGGATTGACCTCTGACTCCAACTATATTAATCATAAACTAATTCCATGGTTTGAATATGTTGAGGTTCAAACCGGGCATGGATGTGTCCATCAACCCAAACGAGAAACAAAACTCCAGTTCTAACCATATTAATGGAAGGTGTTGGCCTTAATATTTTGTAAGGGGTTTTGGGTCTCATCCTTTCTTTTCTAAATACATTCATGACATATAATTATGTCATGTACTAACGATTTCCTTAACAAAGTATGTATGTGACTTAATTTATCAAGTCTCATTAATTGAATTAGGAACCGGATTTCCTAATTCTAATTTCATACTTTATTCAAGGAATTTTTTGGAAAACAATTTCCTAAATTATCATAATCAATTTCGGAAATAATATGTTTAAGATTTTGATTTCTCTAAATCAAATCTTATTAAATTAAGAGACAGATTTCCTTAATTCAACCACATATTATTTTCATGAAAATCTCTTTTAAGAAAACTCTATAGGAAACCATTTTCCTAATTAATTTTGGAGACAACAATATGTAAGAGCATCACCTCTTAAATCAAATAAGGAAATTATCGTTTGAGAATCACCTCAAAATTTCCAAGATTTAATTACATATTTTATTTATGGATTTATTAATTTCAACAAATTATTTTCTTTGGGTGGCTCCCCGAGGCTCAGATACCCAAAAAAAATAAATTTGTTGTAAATCTAATTTGGTCCGCTCCCCGAGGCGTAACCAAATTAAACATGACAATTTTATTCAAAATAGGAAATTAAATTACAACAACTAACTTTAAATTGGACGGCTCCCCAAGGTTCAATCCAAAATAAAGAATTTTATTAATAATTTAAAACTAATTCAAATTTAATTGTCAATTAATAATCCATAAATTTGTCTAGACTTTCTTGAAAGAAAGTACCCAAAATTGTGAGATTTCATAATAGGTTTTCAGAATAATTGTAAGTTTCTGGTACAAAGAAAACTTACATATTTCCAAAATTGGAAAATTTCCAAAATAGGAAATTTCCAAAATTGGAAGGTTTCCAAAAATGGGAAGTTTTCACAATTATCATAAAATTTCAGAAACTAGGATATTTCAAACGTTTGCGAAATTTCATGAGGATTTCCAAATTTTGAAATTCCTAAATCTAAAATTTATTATAATTGGAAAGTTTCCATAATTGGAAAATTTTTCCAAAATTGAGATCATGACAAAGTTTTCCGCAAAACAATTATATGATTATGTCGAATACTAACCGGTTCTGATACCACTGTTGGTACCGAGTGCATGTTGAGATGGATACGGGTTCGTAATTTTTAAATTTAATTACGTGCAGCGGAAGATTTAGCATAAATAATTTCTCAAATTATTTTAACCACGTATCTAGCATGCAACCTTATGTTGTGGAGACATGATCATACATTTAAACTTTTGCAGAAAGTAAACTAATTTACTTAATACCTCGCGCAACTCGTAGAAAGGGACGAGATCCAACCGTAGCGTCCCTTGGAAGCTCCGCCTCTATTCGCGTCCACGCCGAGTTCTCTTCGGGATGACTTCGCAAAGCCACGAGTTTCGTGCCGACAAGAACTACTAGATTCTCCAAAGGCACGACTAGAATATCAAGAGAGAGAGATGGAAAACTAACCACTAAACGAAAACCGGAATCAAGATTCCTGGAGGAAGGAAGGAGTCGCAACCCGCTTCTTCTTCTTCTTCGGCACCTTCTTGGTGGAGGTGGCTCACGGCAACCCTAGAGGAGACCTCTAGGGCCGGCGCCTACTAGAGGAGGGAGAGGGAGAGAAGGAGAGGAAGAGAGGTTAGGCAAGAATCTTTGATCTCTTTAATTTTTTTCCAAGCCTTGCCTTTGCACCTTTATATAGTAGCCTCTTTATCACCAAGTCTCCTTTTAACGGAATAAATTTTTCATAAGAAATTTATCTTATAAATTTTTCTGTGAATTATTCCGTTATGCCAAGTTTTTATTATAACTTAATTTATAATAAAAACAACCATGTCTCCCCTTTTATTATGGAATAAAATTTTACAAGAAATTTATTATATAAATTTTTCTTATCATGGAAAAATCAATTCATAATTGATTTTATAAAATAAAATAAACCAATCCATGGTTCATTTTAATTTCCATAAAAAGAATAAATTTCTATAAATTTCTTTATATAAATTTCTTTATCCATAATTTTATAAAACAAATCACGCTTGATTTATTTTATAATTTAAATCAAACAATTTGGTTTCCCTTTTTATTGTGGTCGGCCAAACCAAAGAGGGTGGGGACCCTCTTTGGCCAGCCAAATCCAAGTCGTCACCTTACAAATTAAACTCATTTAAATCGTCCAATAAGCCTTCAAAAGAGTTAGCCATTTTAAGCTTCAGATGCGTCTCTGATAAATTCAGATTCGACTTATCTCTCTTGATCGGAAAATCCAATTTTCAACTCGTTTTAAATCCCTCGGATTACTCATAGTGCGTGTGACTAAATAGGCTTTCAATTTATGTTGGTCGTCTATAATCAACCAATTATAGAATGATCATGAGTGGCACCTAGTAGTACATCATGACCCTCAATTAATTGAAAGATCAACGGTTGACCTCAGAAATAATTCTGAAACCCTTCAGCAGCTATAATGAGTCGTGCCTCATTCCCTTCACCATCTTATACCCACTTGGTTCAGGACACGGTCTATGTGTGTCAGTCCCCACTAGGCTGACTACGTCACACCTAGCACAAGTAATGTCTTTCTCGTCCAACGGATTCTAGTTACTCTCATGTTTCTGAGAGATTCATACTCGGAACATGTGATGCTCTGGCCAGAGGCTTCAAGTAACAATCCGACGATAGGCCTTGGGTATACATCTCCTCGCAAGGAGTGGTGAATTCTTTGTAGGCTGTTCAAACATCTTCGGGCACTTCGGCTTATACCCAATCATCCTAGGTCCACACCTCCTTGGAGATGCTTACTTAAGATGTCAAAGTATAAGTCTTTATGACCAAGATGACTTGAACACCGCAAGTCAAAGGAACATTGCACTTAAGCTGCAGTAAGAACTTCATTGACATATCTATATGTAGATTACCATATGAAGTTTTACAGCTAGTCACTCCAATGAACTAGTTCCCTTAACTAGCATTCATGTTTATCTCCGGACATCCCAATGTCACCAGCTAGTGAGAATCAGCTGATTAGAGAATAACCCATGCTAGTCTCAACAGAATTGATAGTGTCCGTGTTTATCAATTCATCGACTAGGGACAATTTCAATACTTCACAATTGCACTTGTAGAGATAATCACTAGTTGTGAATTTATCACAAATTCTCTCATGCAGTGAATTGTATTGCGGACATTCAGTAAATGAGTTTAAGATCTCAATCAAATACACGAACATGTATACTCAAATAGTGAATATTCATTTATTAAAGTAAATGATTACAATCATAAGGCGATTGGCTTAGGACACTTCTCTCTTATCACTAACATAATGGAGATCCATTCCACTAAAGGATCCCATTGTACTTCCTCACCAACCCCATATTTTTATATGGGCTCCACCTATTACGAGTCGTCCATCTCTCCGTGTTTAAGATATCGTATGCCCGATAATTAATTTAATTAAATTAATTATCTTCTTGATCCTTGATTAGTACCACTCAACCTTTTCGTTATGCCAGACCATAGTCCACTTGCAAGATTTGACATGATGATCTTTTTGAGCTCACCAAGGGGGCATCATCATCCTGACTCACCAGGACACGGATTCCGTCAATAATCAACGACACATCATATTATTAATATTATCTCCCAACTTACAGGGCCTATCGATCTTGTGACGACCCACTTTTTTATACTAAGCTTTAAGTTACTACTACTTGACTTCCCTTAACTTGCTTTATTTTTTTTTTCTTCCTTCTCTTTTTTTTTCAAAAAAAACAAAACAACTTTCATTTTATTTGCTTTGCCAAGATTTGACCCCTAAACCTCTTAGTTGTAACACTAGAGCACTAACCAACTGCTCTATACCACTTCTTTTCAATGGTACCAGTCGACTGCTATATAGCTCGACTGGTACCAGGCGACTGGCCTTTTGGCAGTCGCCTGGTGCATCGAACAGAAGCTACTGTTCGATAGGGCAGGTGACTGGTCCTGTACCAGTCGACTGGCACGCCTGAAAACCTGCATTTCAGACCTGAAACTCATCTCCATCCATCCACAAAACATATACTTTCAATGTATACAAAGACATAACTCCATTTCTATACTCTATACTAGTTTTATAAACATTTTAGCAACTCAAAACGAATCTGATAACTTAAAATTAGAATCCTTGCGAGATTTAACAAAACTATAAAATGTAAGCAAAACACTCTAGAGTTTGTACCAAACTTAACCTCTATGCATAGTTTAAACAAAGTCCTTCATTCTACCACTTCAAAACACCAAAACACATGTTCTACAAGACTTAGCCCAAAGATCTCTTTCACGGTTCCGCCGCCACTGAACATCAAAGCAAGTCCCTTCGCCTCCTTAACTTATGCTTTTTCTTTACCTTTATCTGCAATAGAAGGAAAATGCAACTAATAAGCAAATTGCTTAGTAAGTAAATCCTAACTCACAAATCCAAACGATAAGGGATAAACATGATCTTTTCAAAGAATGCTTGCTTCAAAATACATGCACTTTGAAATACTTACACATGGAAACTTTCACATACTTATCATGCTCAATCATGCTTGGAAACATTTACTAGCATTAAAACATTGGCAAATCTAACATGCTCATAATTTCTTTTGAGACTTGCTACTTATGCATTTCCATACTTTAAACCACTAACTTCCTTGCTCTTGCTCTTTAACATGCTTGTAACATAACAATGTCAACATACATAGCAAAACATATGCTTAAACTGAAAACACTTACATATACTCATATACTTCAAAATAATAATCAACTTTCTCAGGCCTCGATAATGTACCTGGTATCAGTGTACCAATGCGCGCATCCCTAATAGGTTTCGGGGTAGCTAGCCACCGCACCCTATTAAAGCTTCTTTCTAACTTTCTGTGGGCCTCTTTTTTGCCCGGTACATGTCACTTTAAAAAAGTAAAATACTTTCTTACTTATAATGCTTGTATTTATCAAGCTAAACTTTCTTTTTCATAAATCTTTGCACTACAAAACTTTACCTTTCTCACTTGAAACTTTCATCGAGCACCTTGCGTGCCCTTAACCCAAAACTCATTTTTGGGACTTTTCGAGAACTTAATCTTTCATGCTTAGATCACACACATAACAATCTACTCCAATTCAAATTCTATGATTAAAAACATGTATTCTTTAGAAACTTAAATCACACAATAAACAATATTCTCAAAGCATGCACTTAGATTACAAAATCAAGGTTCTACAACAAGGAAACTACATGCAAAGCTACTCCTATTGCAGGTGAGTGATTTACTTACCCTTTTTTGAAGAAAACTCACTAAGTATCTCGAAATTTCTAGTGTAAGGCTCTTTTCCTCTTCCTTTGCAAGAAAACTTCACCCTTGGCCCTAGGGAAGAAGCCCTAGGTCTTCTACTTCAAGAGGAAGAAGAAGGAGGAAGAAAACCCCCCTTTTTCCCTGTTTTCGCAGCCCCCTCTCCTTTGCTCGCGCGGCCTCCCGAAACCCAAAGAGGGGTCTTAACACAACTTAAGTGGAAGTTTAATACCTCCTTATGAAATGGGCTAAATCAACTATAATATTATTTCGCATCATCTTTTTCTGTGCTTGATACCCTAGTCCAGCTGGTTCCTTGGATTCGCTAAGGCATTGCTTCTCGCGTGGTCGTGAGATCGATCCCCACCCGACCCCCTTTAATTTTTTTTTTCTAATTTCATTCCGAAAAAATGCTATAATATTTCGAAAAATGCTAGAAAAATTCCTAAAAATCCCTAATAATACCAGGAAATTATTGGGTGTTACAGATCTAACAGAATAGATCTCGCTCATTGGTAAATCAAAGATATAATAATTAATAATATATGCCCGTCATTATTTCGGGATTTAGAGATTGTACGATCGAAGGCGTTGCTAGAGGGGGGTGAATAGCAATTTTTCTGAATTCTCTACAAGATTGTTAGCGCAATACAAAAAAAATATAATGAAATCAAGAAAGCAATGCTAACACAGGAATTTTTACTTGGTATCCACCCCAAAAGGTGACTAATCCAAGGATCCACACGGTTGCACACTCTCCACTATGAAATCCTCCTTGAAAGGTGGAGAAACCTTTACAAGCGTTGTCTTCCTCTTTACAGAATGCGATAAAGAGTGAGAGGAAGATCTGAAGACTAGTCGCACGAACAACACTTCATTACAGTAGAAAAACTGTACCGTTCACGTGCGGAAAAGTCCACTTTTTATAAGAGAACAGGACAACTTCGCAAGCTGACCAGACCCGCACCAGTCGACTGCCCCTGGGGCAGTCGACTGGTCTAGCAATAAATGCCTGCAGCCAACGGCTAGTTTTTGGGGGTCACCAGTCGACTGCCCCTGAGCCAGTCGACTGGTAGAAGGCTGAAAACCTTCTGAGTTCTGGCAGTCGACTGCCCTCTGGCCAGTCGACTGCCCAATCTCTAAACTCACTTACAATCACTCAAAATACTCTCCTTCACGTATGCCTTCAGGTATGCTCCCTTGGCTCGCCCCTTGAAGTCTTCTTCCTCTGGCTATCGTCCCTCGGATGCGCACACAAGCCTTCCTTGGCTTGCCTCCATGCCACCCTTCACGTGTGCCCTTGAAGTCCACTTCCCGGCCTGCCCTTGGAGCTCTCCTCCCTCGGCTCTCGTCCCTCGGATATGTTCTCCATGTGTGATTCTCCAAGTCCTGCAAACTCAATCACACATATCAAATACAACATAATATCCTAACTTTAAACTTATTGGCACACATCAAAACCATGATCTTCCCGATCATTCTTGGGTCGATTACCTCAACAATCTCCCCCTTTTTGATGTGTGGCAATATGTTTAAGTTTAGGGATAAAATACCAGTCAACAAAGTAAATAACAGTAGCAATTGAAAAACATAAGACATATCAAAAACCTAAGAGGTAACCTCCCCTTAATCCATGCATTTTTCCATTTTCAATTCTACTCATAATCTAAGTTAAGTTTCAAACCTAACTTACCACAATCAACAGCAAGAAATTATAAGACATAGAAAAACCTAAGAGGTAACCTCCCCCTTAACCCTATGCCTTCATCCATTTTCATAATAATCCAAGTTATCCAAGTTAAGTCAAAACTTTAAGCTAAAAAGCTAAAAATCTAACTTAAACCAACTAATTCTCCCCTTTTGACACCATCAAAACTATTGCCTCAAGCAACCCTAATCCATGGCATCATGTGAGACAATTTTGGATTTCTAAAAAATAGCTCAGCAGGCTGAAATCAGGCGTGTCAGTCGGCTGCCCTCTGGCACAGTCGACTGATACTCTGGCAGTGGCAAATTTCAGCTTCTGAGCCGAATTTCAGAAATCTCCCAGAAATTTCAGAAAATTCCAAAAATTGTAAAAATTTGCAGGCATATTTCTTGTAAGATATTCTATCAGGGAAAATATCATTTCGTAGAAAATTTCAAACATGCTTGACTTTTGACTAAAGTCTAAATTTCTTGAAAACCACTAAGTTTGTATCAAAATCTCAACCTAGTTTTGTATTTGTAGATCTTTAAAGCTCATGGCACAGCATATAAAATATAAAATGGTTTTCAAATGTTTAAAATGTCCAACCATGATCTTTGGGCAAAGTGCCCATTAATTAAGCATTTGTTTTCCAATGGTTGGTCTATTTTCAATAATTTTGATACATTTAATGATTCAACACTATGCCACAAGCACAAGTGAACCAATTGTATCATCCTAATGGACCAAGCACCACATTTCTAATCTATTACTCCAAGGTTCATCCTATACTTGTACAAAACACATTCCAAGACCTCTTCTTAAGGATGTAAACTCTGATTCGGGAAGAGGCTTGGTAAAAATATCGGCAATGTTTGACTTTGACTCAACATAGTGTAGTTCAATGTCTCCCCTTGCCACATGGTCCCTAATGAAGTGATGTTTCACTTCAATATGTTTTGTTCTAGAATGGTGAAGTGAATTTTTGGTCAAATTGATTGTATTTATATTATCACACAAGACTTTGACCTTGAAATAATGTAACTCATAATCTTCTAAGGTGTGCATGATCCAAAGTAGTTGGGAAACACAACCACCCATTGCCACATATTCGGCTTCCGTTGTTGATAGGGCAACACATAGTTGTTTCCTACTACTTCGACGAACTAAGGAAGACCCAAGGAATTGACACCCTCCACTAGTACTCTTCCTATCTAGCTTACACCCCGCATAGTCCGAGTTGATGTATCCAGTAAGATCAACATTAGGGGTTCTAGGATACCAAAGTCCGACATTGAGGGTACCTTTAACATACCTCAAGATCCTCTTCACTACAATCAAATGGGACTCTTTGGCACATGATTGGTACCTTGCACACATACCTACCGCAAAAGTATGTCGGGTCTACTAGCGGTGAGGTACAATAAGCTACCAATCATGCTTCTATATTGTTTTGAGTCTACCATTTTTCCTTCACTATCACTATCCATTTTCACATTTGTTCCTATAGGGGTAGATGCTATCTTAGCATTTTCTAGTCCAAATTTCTTTAGCATTTCCCTAGCATATTTAGTTTGAAATACATGTGTCCCTTCATTTGTTTGTTTAACCTGAAGTCCTAAAAAGAAGGTTAGCTCTCCTACAAGACTCATCTCAAATTCATCTTCCATACATTTGATGACTTCTTGTAGGAAGTCATTATTTGTTGACCCAAAGATGATATCATCTACATATACTTGGACAACAAATATGTCCTTATCCTTAGATTTTAGGAACAAAGTTGGGTCAATTGTTCCTCTCCTAAACCCCTTAGATACTAAAAATGAAGAAAGTCTTTCATACCAAGCCCGGGGAGCTTGTTTCAATCCATATAAGGCTTTTCTCAATTTGTTAACGTGTCTTGGATAGTTAGCGTCTTCAAACCCGGGGGGTTGTTCTACATAAACCTCTTCCTTAATGATCCCATTAAGGAATGCCGACTTCACATCCATTTGGTGAAGTGTGAAACCCATGTGAGCGACATAGGCTAGTAGAATTCTAATGGACTCTAATCTAGCTACGGGGGTATAGGTCTCATCATAGTCTAGTCCCTCAACTTGGTTAAACCCCCTAGCTACCAACCTAGCCTTGTTCCTAGTAATATTGCCTTGATTATCTAGTTTGTTCCTGTTGGGACCGGCTGCATGTTGACATGGATACGGGTTCGTAATTTTAAAATTTAATTACGTGCAGCGGAAAGTTTAGCATAAATAATTTCTTAAATTATTTTAACCACGTATCTAGTATGCAACCTTATGTTGTGGAGATATGATCATACATTTAAAATTTTGCATAAAGTAAACTAATTTACTTAATACCTCGCGTAACTCGTAGAAAGGGACGAGATCCAACCGTAGCGTCCCTTGGAAGCTCCGCCTCTATTCGCGTCCACGCCGAGTTTTCTTCGGGATGACTTCGCAAAGCCACGAGTTTCGTGCCGACAAGAACTACTAGATTCTCCAAAGGCACTACAAGAATATCAAGTGAGAGAGATGGAAACTAACCACCAAGTAGCGGAATCAAGATTCCGGGGAAAGGAAGGAGTTGCGACCTGCTTCTTCTTCTTCTTCGGCACCTCCTTGGTGGATGTGGCTCACGGCAACTAGAAGGGGCGCCGGCCCTAGAGGAGGGAGAGGGCGCCGGCCCTAGAGGAGGTAGAGGGCGCCGGCCCTAAAGGAGGTAGAGGGCGCCGACCCTAGAGGAGGTAGAGGGAGAGAAGGAGAGAGAGAGGGCTTGCTTCTTAATCTCTTGATTGGAATTCAAGCCTTGCCTTGGTTCCTTTATATAGTAGCCTCTCCATCGCCAAGTCAACCTTCTAACGGAATAAATTTTCATAAGGAATTTATCTTATAAATTTTCTTATGAATTATTCCGTTATGCCAAGTTTTATTATAACTAAATTTATAATAAAAACAAACACATCTCCCCTTTTATTATGGAATAAATTTTCACAAGAAATTTAATATATAAATTTTTCTTATCATGGAAAAATCAATTCATAATTGATTTTATAAAATAAAATAAATCAAACTAAGGTTTATTTTATTTTCCATGAAAATAAATTTCTTTATAGAAATTTCTTTATATAAATTTCTTTATCCATAATTTTATAAAACAAATCACGTTTGATTTATTTTATAATTTAAACCAAATAATTTGGTTTCCCTCCTCATTGTGGCCGGCCAAACCAAAGAGGGTGGGGACCCTCTTTGGCCGGCCAAACCAAGCCATCTCCTTGCGAATTAAACTCATTTAATTCGTCCAATAAGCCTTCAAAAGACTTAGCCATTTTAAGCTTCCGGTGCGCCTCTGATAAATTCAGATTCAACTTATTTCTCTTGATCGAAAAATCCAATTTTTAACTCGTTTTAAATCCCTCGGATTACTCGTAGTGCGTGTGACTAAATAGACTTTCGATTTATGTTGACCGTCTATAATTAACCAATTATAGAACAATCATGAGTGACACCTAGTAGTATATCATGATCCCCAATTAATCGAAAGATCAACGGTTGACCTAAGAAATAATTCTGAAACCCTTCAGCAGCTATAATGAGTTGTGCCCCATTCCCTTCACCATCTTATACCCACTTGGTTCAGGACACGGTTTATATGTGTCAGTCCCCACTAGGCTGACTACGTCACACCTAGCCCAAGTAATATCTTTCTCGTCCAACGGATTCTAATTACTCTCATGTTTCCTAGAGATTCATGCTCGAAACATGTTATGCTCTGGCCAGAGGCTTCGAGTAACAATCCGACGATAGGCCTTGGGTATACATCTCCTCGCAAGGAGTGGTGAATCCTCTGTAGGCAGTTCAAACATCTTCGGGCACTTCGGCTTATACCCAACCATCCTTGGTCCACACCTCCTTAGAGATGCTTGCTTAAGATGTCAAAGTATAAGTCTCCGTGGCCAAGATGACTTGAACACCGCAAGTTAAAGGAACATCGCACTTAAGCTGCAGTAAGAACTTTCATTGACATATCTATATGTAGATTACCATATGAAGTTTTACAGCTAGTCACTCCAATGAACTAGTTCCCTTAACTAGCATCCATGTTTATCTCCGGACATCCCAATGTCACCAGCCAGTGAGAATCAGCTGATTAGAGAATAACCCATGCTAGTCTCAACAGAATTGATAGTGCCCGTATTTATCAATTCATCGACTAGGGACAATTTCAATACTTCACTATTGCACATGTAGAGATAATCACTAGTTGTGAATTCATCACAAATTCTCTCCTACTGTGAATTGTATTACGGACATTCAGTAAATGTGTTTAAGATCTCAATCAAATACACAAACATATATACTCAAATAGTGAATATTCATTTATTAAAATAAATGATTACAATCATAAGACGATTGCCTTAGGACACTTCTCTCGTAATTCTAATAGTTCCTAAAGACCCATCTTGTGGTAAACTGAATTTGAATTTCAAAAATTGGCTTCCAGGTCTTGGCGAGGCACAAGGTCTTCTTTGGCCGTAGCCTTATTGGATCATCAACCCTTTCCTTGACAAAGCCTTTTAATGAAATTTCATTTTCAAGGTTACTTTTTGTGAAATTCTGGTCTAACTAGCTTGGGTCTTGGTTCGGTAGCTTCGGCTAGTTTCACCAGTCTAAAGAGACCAAGTTGAGTATACTTGACCTTATTAGAAGAGGCTTCCCTAACGTACTATCATCTCACCGCCACCTAATACTATGTTTTTCAAATTTCAGTTAAGTTGGTTCAGTCCTTAAACTAATCTCCTAATCAAAAAGAAATAAAATAAAAAGCAAGAAAAGTGATCAACTAAGTCACGTCATAATTCTAATGATATTCTGGGTTTTTAGAATTAGTAAGATTGTGAATTAGACTTTCTAGCATTTTAACCTTATGTTTCAATATTTCATCTTCTTGTTCCAATTTACTAATGTTTGCTTTAACTAATTTATAAGATTCAATCATATTATTCAAGGTAAATAATGGATTTTCAAAGACTGTAAATTTACCTTTAGATTTCTTTTTGGAGCTCTCCCCCTTGATTTTAGCCATCTTTCTTCTGCTTGACTGTTTCTTCAGTATTTTGTAGGGGTCGCGAGCCAACTGGACCAGTTTCCGAGGATCTCCTTCTTCGTCATCAAGTTCTGAGTCTGAGTTGGACATAGGTACTGGTTGATGCCTCTTTTGCAGTTCTCTTGGACTTTTCCCTGCAATGAAAACTATACCTTCCTCGACCATTGCAGTATCAGCTTGATTATTTAACTTTAATTCAGAAAATGATTCAAAATTAGTTACCGATTTTGTCTCAGAAAACTCGTTGTCTGACTCCGGTTCGATTTCGACGTCGGGTGTCGATTTTGTTGCAGCTACTTGTGCTTGAGCCAAGAATGCAAAATGACTTGCCTGATCTTCCTTATCGTCTGATTCATCCGATGATTCGAGCATCACACCTTCAAATATCTCAATATCGGAGCTCTCTTCGTGTAGGTTGATTAGCTTCTCCCACATCTCTTTAGCACAGTTGAAGGGTCCGATCTGCTTCAATTCTTCATTAGTTAAGCCACATTATAGGATTGCAGTCGCCTTTGCATCTGCCTCAATCTTCCTCAGAGTTGGTTCATCCAGTTTATCCCAGGCAATCGACTTTCCATCTTCTGTAGGTACTAAAAACCATGTTTGGATCATCATCCATAAATCCAGATGGGTCTTTAGATGGGATTCCATTAGACCCTTCCAAGTTCTGAAGTTCTCGCCACAGAATAGGGGTGGACGGACACTATTCCACTCTTGGTTGGCCATTTAGTTTATACCTTGCATACAAAAGAAACACCAAAAATGTACCAAGACTTGGTCTTGGATTAGTAGTGCGGGAGAAGGAAGAAAAATAACCCAAAATAAATATTGCACGAATTTCGAGGTAAAATATTAAAATAATAATAAAAAAAATTTATGACAAATTTTTGAAAATATTAGCTTTATCAATTTTGATTAATGATGAAACGGTAGGAATTCAATGTTTGGGAAAAAATTTGCTTGATTTAAGGTAGCACGAATTTCGAAAAAAAATTAAAATAATAATATAAAAAAGTTTATGTCAAATTTTCAAAAATTGATCGTTTTATTAATTCTGACTTATAGTGAAAAAATAAAATTCAAAATTGAAAAAGGCGGAAATTGATATTTTAAATCCACCCACAGATATTATTTATTTGAAAATAAAAAGCGAAAATTATCGAGTGGTGTTGATTAACAAAAAGAAAAAAAAATAAAATGAAAAGAATTTAGTAAATCCGAAAAACTCCCAAATTGGTGGTTGCACCAAATTTGAGCTTCCCCACTCTGATACCACTTGTTGGATCGAGAGAAACGATAGAGGGGGATGAATATCGTAAAACGTTCGGATTGGTAAAAGAGAATTAGCAGCGGAAATAATTAAAATAAAACACACGCGAACACCAACATTTTACTTGGTTCGGAGTCGCAGTCGGCTCCTACTCCAAGGCTCACGGTCGTTGACTGTTTACTGCGGGCAATTCTTTATGCGCAAAAGTTTACAGAGATAGATTACAATATTAGTACAGTAAACTTAAAAGAAATCCGCTCTTAGTTACCGACATCCGGAGTAGATCGTATTTTCGAAGCAGAGGGATGTCGTCGGCGCTTGTATCTTGAGTCGGGAGGTTTCCGGGACAGAGCGCTGGAGCAGAAGAGCGTGAATGCGTTGGAAGAATTGTTGTTCTGAAGCCTTGGGGTCGAGGCCTTTTTATAGCCCCTGGGGGCGCCCGGAACGTCGGGGGCGCCCCCCCACGTGTCATCTGATCCGAGCTCCTCTCAGTCAACTCTGATCCCTTCAAACTCGGGATCAGACTTTGACGGGGGCGCCCAGGTCGCTGGGGGCGCCCGGGTTGACTCTTATCCATTAGCTTCTCGCGGCTTGCCTCTTATCCGCTTCGTTAGCTTGAGCTCGGGGCGCCCGGAACATCCGGGGCGCCCCGGGAGCATGGGGGCGCCCGGGAGCACGGGGGCGCCCCGTCCATGAGTTGTTGAAGCGTACATTTACTCCACTTCTCTTTTATTCACCTTGGGGGCGCCCGGGACACTCCGGGCGCTCTACTCAGCTTCTGCCTCACTCCTTTGAGGCTCTCTGAGCTGCAGACACTCGTTCCTTCGGTCCTGCATCCAGGGTTAGTCCAAAATAACATAGAACAATAATATGTTAGTTTTATACAGCCTTAGCTGTCTTGGTTCTGACATTGGGTCTCCAAAATGGAGCCCTAGGTCGAACCGACGCCTACTGTTCCCTCGACGTGGAACGCATCCTCACCTACTCCTCTCAGGAGAATTTACCTAATGCCAACCGGCTCCCCCGGTTGGACCTTTTGCCCAACAGTCCTTCGATAGGTGCCTGACTGTCCTTCGCCAGGTCTTCAGTACCAAGCTGTCCTTCGTCCGTTGCCTAGCAGTCCTTCGCTAGGGCTTTGTATCCTGGCATTCCTTCACCAGGTGCCTAGCAGTCCTTCGCTAGGGCTTTGTATTCTGGCAGTCCTTCGCCAGGTGCCTAGCAGTCCTTCACTAGGGTTTTGTATCCTGGCATTCCTTCGCCAGGTGCCTAGCAGTCCTTCGCTAGGGCTTTGTATCCTGGCATTCTTTCGCTAGGTGCCTAGCAGTCCTTCGCTAGGGCTTTGTATCCTGGCAGTCCTTTGCCAGGTGCCTAGCAGCCCTTCGCTAGGACTTTGTTTCCTGGCAGTCCTTCGCCAGGTGCCTAGCATCCCTTTGCTAGGACTTTTTCTGCACACTCAGTGAACAACGTTAGATCACAAATAGTACTTAACTTTGAATCCTTTGCCAATATCAAAACAAGGTTCGATATGGTGCTTCCTGCACCAACAGTTAACTCATTAACAAGTATGCAACAATATACATAGCACCCAACTGCACCTCTCTTTACATCGACCTTGGCTGTGGCACAACAAATCGATGCTCCAAGCTTAAGGCTGACCCATTAATCAAGAAATAGTTTTAATATGGTTGGAGCTTATTCAACCGTTTAGTCAGGCTTGGATGTGTCCAACAACCAAAACTAAGGATTGACCTCTGACTCCAACTATATTAATCATAAACTAATTTCATGGTTTAAACATGTTGAGGTTCAAGCCGGGCATGGATGTATCCATCAACCCAAACGAGAAACAAAACTCCGGTTCTAACCATATTAATGGAAGGTGTTGGCCTTAATATTTTGTAAGGGGTTTTGGGTCTCATCCTTTTCTTTTATGCACATTTATGACATATAATTATGTCATATTCTAATGATTTCCTTAATAAAGTATGTATGTGACTTAATTTATCAAGTCTCATTAATTGAATTAGGAACCGGATTTCCTAATTCTAATTTCATACTTTATTCAAGGAATTGTTTTGGGAAACAATTTCCTGAATTATCATAATCAATTTCGAAAATAATATGTTTAAGACTTTGTATCTCTAAATCAAATCTTATTAAATTAAGAGACAGATTTCCTTAATTCAACCACATATTATTTTCATGAAAATCTTATTTAAGGAAATATACTCTATAGGAAACAATTTTTTTAATTAATTTTGGAGACAATAATATGTAAGAGCATCACCTCATAAATCAAATAAGGAAATTATCGTTTGAGAATCACCTAAAAAAATTTCAAGATTTGATCACATATTTTATTTATGGAAAATTAATATCAATAACTTAATTTGGATGGCTCCCCGAGGCTCAATCTAAATTAAATATTTGACAATTTAAATTCAATTTAGGAAATTTAATTATAACAACTAACTTTAAATTGGACGGCTCCCCAAGGCTCAATCCAAAATAAAGAATTTTGTAAATAATTTAATTTTCAATTATAAATTTAAATGCCAATTAATATTTCCATAATTTGTCTAGTCTTTCTTGAATGAAAGTGCCCAAAATTGTGAGCTTTCCATAAATGGAAAGTTTCCAAATATAAAAGGTTTTCAGAATAATTGTAAGTTTCTGGTACAAAGAAAACTTACATTTTTCCAAAATTGAAAAATTTTCAAAATAGGAAATTTCCAAAATTGAAAAGTTTCCAAAAATGGAAAGTTTTCACAATTATCATAAAATTTCAGAAACAGAGATATTTCAAAAGTTTGCGAAATTTCATGAGGATTTCCAAACATTGAAATTCCTAAATAAAAAATTTACCATAATTGGAAAGTTTCCATAATTGAAATTTTTTCCAAAATTGAGATCATGATAAAGCTTTCCGCAAAACAATTATATGATTATGTCGAACACAAACCTCTTCTTCTTTCCTTTTGGTTTAGAAGTAGAAACTGTTGGGTCCGGGTGCATGTTGACATTGATCCGGGTTCGTAATTTTAAAATTAATTACGTGCAGCGGAAGGTTTAGCATAAATAATTTCTCTAAATCATTTAACCACACATCTAAGCATGCAATTCTATCTTGTGTAGACATGATCATATATTTAAAATTTTTGCAGAAACGTAAACTAATTTAGATATTACCTCGCGTAACTCGAACGAAGGGACGTGATCCAACCGTAAGCGTCCCTTGGAAGCTCCGCCTCTATTCGCGTCCACGCCGAGTATCTTCGGGATGATTTCGCAAAGCCACGAGTTTCGTGTTCTCGAGAACTACTAGATTCTCCGAGAACGCGACGAGAAAAACCAAGAGAGAATTCGGAAGACTAACCACAAAAGGATGGTCGGCTGGTGCTCCTTCTTGGGGCTGGTTGGCGCACGGCAAGAAGGGGAGAAGAGAAGGAGAGGGAGAGAGCCTATGCCTTTTTCTCTATATTTCCCACCCAAGCCTTGCCTTGGGTCCTTTATATAGTGGCCTCTCAACCATCAAGCCTCTCAAATATGGAATAACTTATTCCATCATGCCAAGTTTGATTTTATATCATGGTTAAAATTATATTTTAATTCATGATAAAAATCTTCTCTCCTATGGAATAAATTTCCTTATTATGGTAAATCAATCCATGATTGATTTTATAAAATAAACCAATTCATGTTTCATTTTAATTTCCATGAAAAATAAACCAAACCTTGATTTATTATATATAAAAATTTATATCATCCATAATTTTATAAAATAAACCACACTTGGTTTATTTTATAAATTTAACCAAAAACTTGGTTCTCTCCCTTTGTTGTGGCCGGCCAAGCCAAGAGGATGGAGACCCTCTTTGGCCGGCCCATCCAAACCAAGCCCCAATGAATTAAACTTATTTAATTCATCTATTAAGTCTTCAAAAGACTTAGCCATTTTACGCTTCCGATGCGTCTCTGAAAAATTCAGATTCGACTTATCGTTTGGCTCAACCAAACTTAATCTCTCTAAATTGGAAAATCCAATTTTCAACTCATTTAAAATCCCTCGGATTACTCATAGTACGTGTGACTAAATAGGCTTTCGATATATGTTGGCCGTCTATAATTAATCAATTAATTATAGAACGATCATGAGTGTCACCTAGTAGTACATCATGATCCCCAATTAATCGAAAGATCAACGGTTGACCTCAGAAACAATTCTGAAACCGTTCAGCAGCTCTAATGAATCATGCCCCATTCCCAACACCATCTTATACCCACTTGGTTCAGGACATGGTCTATGTGTGCCAGTCCCCACTAGGCTGACTACATCACACCTAGCCCAAGTAACGTTTTCTCGTCCTACGGATTCTAATTACTCTCATGTATTTAAGAGATTCATACTCTGAACATGTCATGCTCTGGCTAGAGGCTTTGAGTAACAATCCAATGATAGGCCTCGGATATACATCTCCTCGCAAGGAGTGGTGAATCCTTTGTAGGCTGTTCAAACATCTTCGGGCACTTCGGCTTATACCCAATCATCCTGGGTCCACATCTCCTTGGAGATGCTTGCTTAAGATGCCAAAGTATAAGTCTCCATGACCAAGATGACTTGAACACCGCAAGTCAAAGGAACATCGCACTTAAGCTACAGTAAGAACTTCACTAACATATCTATATGTAGACTACTATATGAAGTTTTACAGCCAGTCACTCCAATGAACTAGTTCCCTTAACTAGCATTCATGTTTATCTCCGGACATCTCAATGTCACCAGCCAGTGAGAATCATCTAATTAGAGAATAACCCATGCTAGTCTCAACAGAATTGATAGTGTCTGTATTTATCAATTCATCGACTAGGGACAATTTCAATACTTCACAATTGCACATGTAGAGATAATCACTAGTTGTGAATTCATCACAAATTCTCTCATGCTGTGAATTGTATTGCAGACATTCAGTAAATGAGTTTAAGATCTCAATCAAATACACAAACATGTATACTCAAATAGTGAATATTCATTTATTAAAATAAATGATTACAATCATAAGGCGATTGCCTTAGGACACTTCTCTCATATCACTAACAGAAACTTCTTGAGCAATGAAAGTCTGTGATCCCTGAAGAGAAACCGCCTCTGCCGCCTTGAGTTCTGTCAGAAGTTCTGCCCACGAATATGAACGCTTGTCCATATTGTAGCTTAGGCGAAACTTCTCAATACTCCCTTGTAGAGATTGGAGGATAAGATCGACCTGGGTTTCCCCATCGATTTGAGCTCCAAGAAGTTCTATCTCCTTCAACCAAGCCATCATTTTGAGGACATGTTTCCTTACGGGCATCCCCTCAACCAAGACAATAGTGGTCAAGTTCTTCATTACCATCTGCGTAGCGGCTCGATTACTTTGACTAAAGAGTTCATCGAGTTCTGATATTTTACTGGTAACGGAAGAAGCTTGATTCTGATGACACTCAGTCGTCTCGTCTGCTTCTAGCCATTTCCTAAAATATTCGAACTCCTCTTCATTGTTAATCTCGCTAGGTTTTTCAGTACAGAACTCGGCAAGATCACACTTGGGTTCCTCAACAGTAGAGACAAAGTCCATATTCAATTCCCAATCTATTTCATCACTAAGGGCATTTAATTGGATTTCTCTTTGAATTAGATCTTGTGGGTCTAGATCCATTTTAAAATACCTGAGAATCATAACAATCACACACTTTAGATTTATGAAATAAATTGACACCTCAAAACAATTTATTACAAAATCTACCAACACCTCAAACACCGAGAATTACGTATGCCACGATGGTGTGGACGTATACGAACTCTACATTCGTGAGAGGAGGTTTTACCCATTAATTTTACTATCTTGTCATCTTAACCTTTTGACAAGTAAAATTAATAGTTGTTCCTCTTCGACCCTACAAATAATAGCAGTGACTCCGATGGGGAGGATACTATTATTTGTATCTAAGTGTTTACCACTACACGACACCAAGAAAAATTATTTCTGATTATGTGTCTTCCGATGGGGAAGTACACACACTCGTCAATAATTTCCTACAGTCTTTTCTGACCTAGTGATCCATAGAACAAGCCCATCCAATGTGGAGGAAGGCACTCAGAGCCAACGCACGGGCTTGCTCGCATCACTTGTTAGATTGTAATGGAGGCTGTGGGACCCTTAGGGTCCCTCTCCCACTTAGTTATTTGTGTTGAGGTTTTCCGCATACACACACAACAAGCACATAAACCAAAATAATAGAGTAATGAAAAAATCCTAGATTTTTCAACTATTATGGCCTTGGTCTCTAATACGCCTCCAGTCGTGTCGTCACCTCGTCCACTCCATTCTATCCATGCGCAAGTCACCATGAAGGATGTTGGGACTGGGTGCATGTTGACATGGATGCGGGTTCGTAATTTTAAAATTTATTACGTGCAGCGGAAGATTTAGCATAAATAATTTTCTAAATTATTTAACCACACATCTAAGCATGCAACCTTATATTGTGTAGACATGATCATATATTAAAATTTTGCAGAAAGTAAATTAATTTACTTAATACCTCGCGTAACTCGAAGGAAGGGACGAGATCCAACCGTAAGCGTCCCTTGGAAGCTCCGACTCTATTCGCATCCACGCCGAGTTTTCTTCGGGATCACTTCGCAAAGCCACGAGTTTCGTGCCGACAAGAACTACTAGATTCTTCAAAGGCACGACAAGAATACAAAGAGAGAGATGGGAAGACTAACCACCAAACGAAGAACGGAATCAAGATTCCGGGAGGAAGGAAGGAGTTGTGCCCGCTTCTTCTTCTTCTTCGGAAGCTGCTTGGTGGATGAAGCTCACGGCAACAAAGGAGTCCTCCTTTTAGGGCCGGCGGCACTAGAGGAGGGAGAGGGAGAGAAGGAGAGAGAGAGAGGGCTTATTTCTAGATCTCTTAGATTAATCTCCAAGCCTTGCCTTGGTTCCTTTATATAGTAGCCTCTCAATCGCCAAGTCTCCTTTTTATGGAATAAATTTTCATAAGAAATTTATCATATAAATTTTTCTATAAATTATTCCATCATACCAAATTTTTATCATAATTTAATTTATGATAAAAACAACCATGTCTCCCTTTTCTTATGGAAAGAAATTCCTTTATATAAAGTTCTTTATATAAATTTCTTTATCATGGTAAATCAATCCATTATTGATTTATAAAATAAAATAAACCAATCCATGGTTCATTTTAATTTCCATGAAAATAAATTTCTTTATATAAATTTCTTTATATAAATTTCTTTATCCATAATTTTATAAAACAAACCACGCTCGGTTTATTTTATAATTTGAACCAAAAATTCAATTTTCCCCTTTTGTTGTGGCCGACCAAACAAAGAGGGTGGGGACCCTCTTTGGCCGGCCAAACCCAAGCTAAAACCATATGAATTAAACTCATTTAATTCGTCCAATAAGTCTTTAAAAGACTTAGCCATTTTATGCTTCCGATGCGTCTTTGAAAATTTCAGATTCGACTTATCTCTCTTGATCGGAAAATCCAATTTTCAACTCGTTTTAAATCCCTCGGATTACTTGTAGTGCGTGTGACTAAATAGGCTTTCAATTTATGTTGGTCGTCTATAATTAACCAATTATAGAACGATCATGAGTGGCACCTAGTAGTACATCATGATCCCCAATTAATCGAAAGATCAACAGTTGACCTCAGAAATTATTGTGAAACCCTTCAGCAGCTTTAATGAATCGTGCCTCATTCCCTTCACCATCTTATACCCACTTGGTTCAGGACACGATCTATGTGTGTCAGTCCCCACTAGGCTGACTACGTCACACCTAGCTCAAGTAATGTCTTTCTCGTCCAACGGATTCTAATTACTCTCATATTTTTGAGAGATTCATACTCAGAACATGTAATGCTCTGGATAGAGGCTTCGAGTAACAATCCGATGATAGGCCTTGGGTATACATCTCCTCGCAAGGAGTGGTGAATCCTTTGTAGGCTGTTCAAACATCTTCGGGCACTTCGGCTTATACCCAATCATCCTGGGTCCACACCTCCTTGGAGATGCTTGCTTAAGATGTCAAAGTATAAGTCTTCATGACCAAGATGACTTGAACACTGCAAGTCATAGGAACATCGCACTTAAGCTGCAATAAGAACTTCATTGACATATCTATATGTAGATTACCATATGAAGTTTTACAACCAGTCACTCCAATGAACTAGTTCCCTTAACTAGCATTCATGTTTATCTCCGGACATCCCAATGTCACCAGCCAGTGAGAATCAGCTGATTAGAGAATAACCCATGCTAGTCTCAGCAGAATTGATAGTGTCCGTATTTATCAATTCATCGACTAGGGACAATTTCAATACTTCGCAATTGCACATGTAGAGATAATCACTAGTTGTGACTTCATCACAAATTCTCTCATGCTGTGAATTATATTGCGGACATTTAGTAAATGAGTTTAAGATCTCAATCAAATACACGAACATGTATACTCAAATAGTGAATATTCATTTATTAAAGTAAATGATTACAATCATAAGACGATTGCCTTAGGACACTTCTCTCATATTACTAACAAAGGATTCCCCAAGCCGAGATGACTAGTTTACTTATTTACATCCATTGATCCTATACTCCACGAGGGAGTGCACATCTCATCTAGATCAAAAGTAAATAGAAAACTTGGCTAAACAAGTACCATTTTTAATTACAAAAATTAAATAGCTTATCTAGCCTCGTCAACCCCGAGGATTCAAATAATTTACATCAAACACAATCAATCACATACACACAACACAATCTGCCATAATTGTTGGAATCTAGTGTCTGCAACACAAAGTTAGCCTACGCATATCCAAATATTATCCAGCAAAAAAGTGTACATGATAATGTGCGTAAAAATAACCTAATCCTAAACACATAAAATCGGAAACACAGCTCTGATACCAATTGTTGGTATGGCTTGGTGGTTTCCAAGACAACCACGTGGTCGTATCTGAGAGACCTCTCTATGGCTACGGATTAAAAAATTTAATCCGAATAGTGACCCGTCTTTCTAACGACCGACTCGTCGTCGTGTTAATTAATCCAAGTTATAACTTGGCCGAAACCAAGGTTAAGGCCTTGTAACTTTCCGGATTAATTAACCGTGGAAAAGACGACGATTTGGTTCGCCAGTTTTTGTGTTTTTCTTCAGGGTCGAGTTAGTAAATTATAGACTATGATATCAAATCAAAATAATTAACTAACATGCATGAAATGATGAGCAAAGCAAAGTGGCACAAATAAAACATAACATAAAGAAAACTGAGCCCGGGAGAATTATACCTCGTCGTTTACCTCGCAGTCATCTACCTTATAACCCTCCCCTCCTGGACGTCGTGTGGTCGACGGTCTACCAAGTCACGGAGTCACCAAGGCCTACGATCAATCCTTCCTTTTCTTCCTTGCTTTGCGCCGAACACCAAACCCTAGAGCTAGGTTTTGGCTTGCCGCCGGTGACCTTCAAGGAGGAGGTAATGAAGTCGAGAAGAGCAACTCCCCTTCTTCACCACCACCCGTGCCAACCTCTCTATCATCTTCCTATCTCGTGGGAGCAACACCACAAGGAAGAAGAGTCCCTCTACCTTCTCCCTTTTCCGGCAACAAACACCAAAAGGGAGAAGTTTTCTCTCACCGATGACCACCCTCTTCTTCCCCTTCTTCTGCAAGCCACTAAGGAGATCAGTGCTCTCCTTGTCCAGTGAGCCACTATAGCAGAAGATCCGGAGGAGAAGGAGAAGATAGGTGAAGAAAGCAAAGGGTTCCTTCACCATTACTCGCCCGCGCCACCTCCTTCCCTTGCGCCGACAACCCAAGCTTCATCCCTCCTCGCTTCTCACCAAAATCGGTGGAGGAGAACTCCACCAGTAGCTCTTGGTCGCTGGCAGTGATCTGGAAGAGAAGAACCGAAGAGAAGAGGGAAGAAAAGCCCTCCCCTTCTTGTGCCGGTTTGCCCTAGGGCGGAGGAACTAGGAAGAGAGATTAGACCAAGGGGGGAAGAGAGAGAGAGGTAGGGGTTTTATTTATAGGATATGTATGTGATTAATTGGAAAATTTTCCAATTAATTATGGATTGATTCCAAAATTTTATTAGAGAATAATTTCTTAATTAATCAAAGATTAATAACTTAATCAATCCAAGATTAATTCCTTAATTACTCCGTGATTAATTTTTTAATTAACCATAGATTAATTTCTCAATTAATCAAAGATTAATTCCTTAATTAATCGGCCTTGTATCATGCCTTCTATGGGGATTTTATTGGGCTAAGATAGGGACCATGAGGAGGAGTTGGTTCTTGGCCTGCTAGTGGATCCAAACCCGATCCATTAATGAAGATTCATTCCACTAAAGGATCTCATTGTACTTCCTCACCAACCCCCATATTTTCATATGGGCTCCACCTATTGCGAGTCATCCATCTCCCCGTGTTTAAGATATCGTATGCCCGATAATTAATTTAATTAAATTAATTATCTTCTTGATCCTTGATTAGTACCACTCAACCTTTTCGTTATGCCGGACAATAGTCCGCTTGCAAGATTTGATATGACAATCTTTTTGTGCTCACCAAGGGGGGCATCATCATTTTGACTCACCAGGATACGGATTCCGTCAATAATCAATGACACATCATATTATTAATATTATCTCCCAACTTACCGGGCCTATCAATCTAACAGAATATATCTCGCCCATTGGTAAATCAAAGATATAATAATTAATAATATATGCCCGTCATTATTTCGGGATTTAGACATCGTACTCCATAATATTATCCGAGGTCTAATCCAATTTACTATGTCAGTACAAAAATTAGATGACCTCTATTTTGGTCCTACTCAATGTACACAAAGTTCACTAGTGTAATCCTATGGTTAAGATAAACCACGCCTAATTACACCACAACCATCCCGATGGTTTGTCCAACTCCATCTCAGTTTTGAGCATCTTTCTTATGCTTAAGTAAGGAACCTGATAATATGATCTTCTGTGCGACACCACGCACCATGCTATCTACAATGCAAGCATCAGACGTTTAGTGCACATACTAATATAAACATGCACTGTGTGATTTTCTAATTCTCTTTAAAATGTAGATGTATCCTAACCAAAAGGCAAGGCTTTTAGTATACATCCTAACAACCTCATCCATGAAGGAGCTCCGAGCCGAGATAAAAAAAACTATTTTAATTTACATCCATCAATCTTACACTCCATGAAGAGTGTATAACAAGTCTAGATCGAAAGTAAACTAAAAATGCACGGCTAAACAATGTCGTATTTAATTACAAAAATTAAATACTATCTAGCCTCGTCAACCCTGAGGATTCAAATAAAATAATTACAACCATGCACACACAATCATATACACTCAATCATAAGCCATAATAGTCTGATCTTATGCCTGCAACCAAAGAGTTAGCCTACGCACATCATACTATTATCCAACATAAAATTATACATGATAAAGTGCATAAATATAACTGAATCCAAAACACACAAAACCGGAAACCATTGGCTCTGATACCAATTGTTGGGTTTCGGTTAGGCATGGGAATCCTCTCCATATCCTCGGATTAAAATATCATTAATTGAAACCAATCCGAATGGAGAACAATTCCTCAAACAACTGACTCATCATCGTACTAATTGATTCGAGTGACCACTTGAACAAACTTGTTGTTCAAGCCATCTAACTCGTCTAACCAATTAGCCGCGGAATAGACGATGAATGGATCACCGATTTTTGTGTTTATCTTCGGGGTCCATGTTAATTAACAACATATGATAATTAAACAAGATCATAGGAACCAAAATAATAAGTTATACCTCTCGTTTACCTCGCGATCTTCTATTGTATGACCCAACCTCTTCTTGGACATTGAGTGGGCGACGATCTTCCAAGAAATGAACCCACCAAGAACACCTTCTTCTTCCTCTCTCTTTGGGCCAAAACCCTAGATCCTCAAGAGGATATTGCGCCGACCACCAATGAAGGTTGCTCACCTTCTTCCTTACTTGCGCCGACCACCAAGGAAGGTTGCTCACCTTCTTCTAAGCCAACCCTAAGGAAGAAGAGAGGAAGAAGTAGAAGAGGAAGAAGAGAAAGAAGAAATCTTTCCCTTGAACTCAAGCCGCCCGATCCCTCCTTGCTCCTTCGTGACGCCGCCAACCACCCTCCTTCATGCGCTTGCACCAGCAGCCAAAAGAAGAGAAACCTCTTCTTTAACTTGACCTCACCGAATGCCTAGAGAAGGAGGAAGGTAGAAGGGAAGAAGAAAATGAAGAGATGAAGAGGAAAGTCCTCTTCTTGGCCTCCCTCTACCCTCTTCTTTGACCGGCGCCCACAAACCCTAGGAGAGAGGAAAAGAATACAAGGCTTGAGTATCTTGATTGTGTCCAAGTTTCATGGCTTAATGAGGTATATATAGGCTACAATAGGGACCATGAGGAGGAGTTGGGTCTTGGCCACCTAATGGACCAAAGGCCGATCCATTAATGATAATCCAATCCACTAAAGGATCATCATTGAATTACCTCACCAACACCCATAAATAAATATGGGCTCTACATATTATGTGTACAAATTCTCCCCGTGTTGAAGATCTTGAATGCCCATTAATTAATTAAATTACTGATAATTTAATTAATTAATATCTAACTCCATGAGTAGTACCACTCAACTTTATCATCATGTAGGACCAAGTCCACCTGCAGGATTTTCATGATAAACTTTATGAGCTTCTCAAGGGGACATCATCAACCTGACACATCAGAACATGGTTTCCTTTTATAATCAATGGCACACCATGTAAATAATATTATTTCCTAACTTACCGGGCCTATCGATTTAACAAATAAATATCGCCCATTGGTAAATCAAAGAAATAGATAATAAGTACATGTGCTCGTTATAATATTGGGATTATGAGCATGTACACCATAATATCTGAGGTCTGATTCAATTATATAGTCAGTATAAATTGAATCACCTCTATATTGGTCCTGCTCAATACACACAAAGTGTACTAGTATAATTCTATGGTCAAGATAAACCAATACCAAATTACACTACAACCATGCTAATGGTTTGTCCAAAACCATCTAGGTTGTGAGCCTCTACTTATACTCTACAAGGGACTGATAACATGATCTTCTGTGTGATACCATATACCATGTTATCTACAATATAAAGTATTAGATAATAGCATGTATATATCAAATATAAAATTCAAACAATGATTATGTGATTCTCATTCCAAAATATAGATGTTCATACAAAAGCTAGGCTTTTAGTATACATCCTAACAGCTTCTGTGTATTTTGCTTTCTTTATAGCATTATCTTTGGTTTTGTAATAATTTTATGTCGTGGATTTGTGTTGTGCTTCATTTGCTGCGGTATTTTTGAGTCCTCTATTGGACTTTGTGTTTGTTATTTTGCTGCGCGCCTACCCAGAGGGCATCTCAGGTGAGTTTTATAGCTTTACTATTGAGATGAAATTATTATCCTTTATAATATTTGCTGTTTTGAGGCTAGAGACCTATTATTATACTGCGTGTGTTGCATGTGTCTGTAAATTGTTCGCTAGACAGAGGAGATACTATCCAATTTTATATTGGATCAGTGGCTCCTTTGGTCTAAGGGCATGATAGTTGGTGCAGAGTGCATCACAGTCAAACCTGTGTTTTGATATTAGCTAAGGTTCAAGTTAAGTTTTGTTATTATTTGATGAACCTAACAAGTGTGCAAGAAGGTTACCTCTGTATAGTCCCTAGTTGCGGCTAGGCAGAAGTCTTGATAGATCATTGAAATAAGGTAGGAAGCCCAGATGAGTTTTCATTTGACAAGAAGTCTCGGTAGGTCTGGAGGACCCGATATTGACCATGTGGAAGCCCTGGTAGACCAATCTGATGCGAAACAGTAAAGTCTAAACAAGTCTAGGAGACCCGATGTTTGGCAAGTGAGTGAGGTAAGCTTCTGAAGGAGAGTGGTGTAAGGTTGTGTCTCGATGGGATAGCTTAGTCATTGATCCAACTAGAGAGACCTACGAAGGTTTCTATGTTGAGATCAGGGCAGGTCTTACTGTCGATTACTTATGCATATTATAATTGTGCTAACACTTTTTTTTAGGGTTAATCCTTTACATGTTATATTATGCTAATATTTTCATGCAGATCAATCAAAGAAAATTGACCGTGGGTTTCGGTCAACTAAATGAGTGGATCAGTCGACTGATCCAGTCATCCTCAGCCAAATTCAGCATATTTGAAACCGATCAGTCGACTGATCATCGGGATCAATTGACTGATACACTTTTAGTATGGCGCGGCTACGCAAATGGAAACTTTTTTCGTCGACTAATGAGGAGGATCAGTCGACTGGATGCATTTATTACAAAGCCAGCCGAGCAGAGGAAGGAAGGAATGGCACGGGGTTCAGTTGGCCAAACTAAAGATTTAGTTGACCGAAAGGATCAGTTGACTAAATGGTTTTTCAGTCGATCGAACCATACCTATGTAAGGAACTTGAGACTAGTGCACTCAGCATCTCTTACACTCATCCTATATTCACTCTCTACATCAATGAACTGCTCAAAGATTACTGCTACGATGCCGAGGAGCACTCCATCACTACGCCATTCAAGTCTACTCTATGTGTCGGTATTCCTTAATATTTTTGTACTTGTACTTGCATCATAAAAGGGAGTTAGTAGGTTGTTACTAAATTTTCTTATATATTGTACGACATTTCTTTCTCTCGAAAGTGTTTTGGAGAAAAAATTATTGTGGGTTGCCCAACGAAAACGATTGAGGACTGTGGACCTTGGAGTATGAGTCGCTGAAGGCTCTGAATCAAATAGATGAAAAGAGTCTTATATTTTCCGCTGCTTTGCTTACCCTACTTTGCTCTACTTTGTTTTATTTTGAAAACAAAAAAGAAAGATTTATGAATGATCAAGATTCACCCCTCTCTCTCACTCGGTTTTCAACGATCCTACAATTAGTACTAAAGTGAGGCAACTCTAAAACGATCTAACGATCTTTCGAAGCATTAGTTTTTCTTTCTTTTCCATTTAGTATATTTTTATATACAACACTACTAATCCCAAGACGAAGGTCTTGGAAACAACTTTCTTATATTCATTTTTATTACTAGAATGTTGAATTCCCATTTAGAAGGATACAACTCCGTTTGACCCCCCCCCCCCTCGTGTTCAATGGCGACGACTTTAGCTATTGGAAGAAACAAATGGAGTGTTTCTTGAAAGCCGACATCAACATTTGGTTCAGCATCAAATAGGGCTATACAACTCCAAGTGATGTTGGAGAAATTTTGGAACAACAGAAGTGGACACCAAAAATGAAGAGAGGGGCCCAAATCAATTACAAGGCAATGGACACACTACAATGTAGCCCAACAAAAGAAGAAACCAACCGAGCTAGGTCATTCGACAATGCCAAGGAATTATGAGACCAGCTAGCCAAGCTGCGAAGGAATGGACGACTCAAAGGTAACAAAAAGATATTAAGATATTGCCCGGAGAAAATGCTACTCAA
>JAGFNQ010001429.1:32729-97676 GCA_024364735.1 Boesenbergia rotunda | reverse complement strand
TAGGGTGCAAGTGGGTTTTCAAGAAGAAAACCGACATGGAAGGTAATGTTGTTACCTTTAAGGCTAGATTAGTGGCAAAAGAATATCGTCAGAAACAAGGAATTGATTATGACGAAACATATTCGCTAGTAGCTATACATAAATCCATTCGGATGCTCCTGGCCATAGCAGCTCATTATGATTATGAGATATGGCAAATGGATATGAAAACAGCTTTCCTTAATGAAAACCTGCTTGAGGATGTATACATGATACAACCTGAAAGTTTCACATCGGTTAATAAAACCAAAGTATGCAAGCTTCGACGATCCATATATGGACTAAAGCAAGCATCCAAGAGCTGAAACATCCGTTTTGATGAGACAATCAAAGAGTTTGATTTCTCACAAAATCCTGACGAACCTTGTGTGTACAAGAAGGTTAGTGGGAGTGCAGTCGTATTCCTAGTGTTATATGTCGATGACATATTACTTATAGGAAACGATATATCAGTCTTACAGTTAGTTAAAATTTGGTTGTCCAAAACTTTCTCCATGAAAGACCTGGGAGAAGCAACCTATATCCTTGGGATTAGAATCTATAGAGATAGATCAAAACAATTGTTTGGTCTTTCGCAGTCTACATATATAGATCGAGTGCTAGAAAAGTTTAGCATGTCGGAATCCAAGAAAGGTTACCTTCCCATCAGGCATGGGATCAACCTTTCGAAGTCTATGTGTCCGCGCACAGAAGACGAGAGGATTTGCATGAATAAGATTCCTTATGCATCCGCGATAGGATCTATCATGTATGCTATGTTATGTACTAGGCCCGATGTATCGTATGCTCTGAGCGTCACAAGCAGATACTAGTCGGATCTAGGAATGGATCATTAGGCGGCTGTCAAGACAATCCCCAAGTACTTAAGAAGAACTAAGGATGTGTTCCTAATATATGGAGAAGGTGATATGGTAATACGTGGGTATACAGATGCCAGCTTCCAGACAGATAAGGATGACTCCAAATCTCAGTCCGGATATGTATTTATTTTGAATGGAGGCGCAATAAGTTGGAAGAGTTCCAAGCAAGACACCGTATCGGATTCTACCACGGAAGCGGAATATATTGCAGCTTCGGAAGCAGCAAAGGAAGCAGTCTGGATCAAGAAGTTTATCTGAGAACTTGGTTCCAACCATTGATGAAGCAATACCGGTTTACTGCGACAACAATGGAGCTATTGCACAAGCGAAGGAACCAAGGTCTCATCAGCGATCCAAACATGTGTTTCGCCGCTATCATCTGATCAGAGAGATTATAAGTAGGAATGATATACAAATTGAGAAAATTCCTACTGAAAGGAATTTAGCGGATCCTTTAACTAAGGCCTTGCCTCAAAGCAAGTTTGAGGGTCATGTTAGAGCCTGTGGTATTGGGTACCGTAGCGATTGGCATTAGGCCAAGTGGGAGTTTGTTAGTGATATGAGAGAAGTGTCCTAAGGCAATCGTCTTATGATTGTAATCATATATTTCAATAAATGAATATTCACTATTTGAGTATACATGTTTGTGTGTTTGATTGAGATCTTAAACTCATTTACTGAATGTCCGCAATACAATTCACAGCATGAGAGAATTTGTGATGAATTCACAACTAGTGATTATCTCTACATGTGCAATTGTGAAGTATTGAAATTGTCCCTAGTCGATGAATTGATAAATACGGACACTATCAATTCTGTTGAGACTAGCATGGGTTATTTTCTAGTCAGCTGATTCTCACTGGCTGGTGACATTGAGATGTCCGGAGATAAACATGAATGCTAGTTAAGGGAACTAGTTCATTGGAGTGACTGGCTGTAAAACTTCATATGGTAGTCAACATATAGATATGTTAGTGAAGTTCTTACTACAGCTTAAGTGCGATGTTCTTTTGACTTGTGGTGTTCAAGTCATCTTGGTCATGGAGACTTATACTTTGACATCTTAAGCAAGCATCTCCAAGGAGGTGTGGACCCAGGATGATTGGGTATAAGCCGAAGTGCCCGAAGATGTTTGAACAGCCTACAAAGGATTCACCACTCCTTGCGAGGAGATGTATACCCAAGGCCTATCGTCGGATTGTTACTCGAAGCCTCTGGCCAGAGCATGACATGTTCAGAGTATGAATCTCTTAAATACATGAGAGTAATTAGAATCCGTAGGACGAGAAAACGTTACTTGGGCTAGGTGTGACGTAGTCAGCCTAGTGGGGACTGACACACATAGACCATGTCCTGAACCAAGTGGGTATAAGATGGTGAAGGGAATGGGGCACGATTCATTATAGCTGCTGAAGGGTTTCAGAATTATTTCTGAGGTCAACCGTTGATCTTTCGATTAATTGGGGATCATGATGTACTACTAGGTGCCACTCATGATCGTTATATAATTGATTAATTATAGACGGCCAACATAAATCGAAAGCATATTTAGTCACACACACTACGAGTAATCTGAGGGATTTAAAACGAGTTGAAAATTGAATTTTCTAATCAAGAGAGATTAAGTTTGGTTGAGCCAAACGATAAGTCGAATCTGAATTTTTCAGAGACTCATCGGAAGCATAAAATGGCTAAGTCTTTTGAAGACTTAATAGATGAATTAAATAAGTTTAATTCATTGGGGCTTGGCTTGGATGGGCCGGCCAAAGAGGGCCTCCATCCTCTTTGCTTGGCCGGCCACAACAAAGGGAGAGAACCAAGTTTTTGGTTCAATTTATAAAATAAACCAAGTGTGGTTTGTTTTATAAAATTATGGATGATATAAATTTTTATATAATAAACCAAGGTTTGGTTTATTTTTCTTGGAAATTAAAATGAACCATGGATTGGTTTATTTTATAAAATCAATCATGGATTGATTTACCATGATAAGGAAATTTATTCCATAGGAGAGAAGAGACTTGATTGATTTTTATCATGAATTAAAATATGATTTTAACCATGATATAAAATCAAACTTAGCATGATGGAATAAGTTATTCCATATTTGAGAGTGTTGATGGTTGAGAGGTCACTATATAAAGGACCCAAGGCAAGGCTTGGAAGATAATCGAAGTGATGAAGGCATAGGCTCTCTCCCTCTCTTTCTCTCCTTCTCTTCTCCCCTTCTTGCCGTGCACCAACCAGCCCCAAGAAGGAGCACCAGCCGGCCGCCCCTGCCCTTTCCCTGCCGATCACCACCTGCTGCCGGAGAAGGAAGCTCCGGCCATCTCTTGGCCAGAAAAAGGTGCTGCCAGAATTAGAGTTTGCCGCAAGGATCTTTTTGCCGCAAGCTTCTTCTTTTGCTTCGCCGAAATTTTGATTCCGGCCATCCATTTGTGGTTAGTCTTCCGACTTCTCTCTTGGTTTTTCTTGTCGCGTTCTCGGAGAATCTAGTAGTTCTCGAGAACACGAAACTCGTGGCTTTGCGAAGTCATCCCGAAGATACTCGGCGTGGACACGAATAGAGGCGGAGCTTCCAAGGGACGCTTACGGTTGGATCTCGTCCCTTCTTTCGAGTTATGCGAGGTAATACGTAAATTAGTTTACGTTTCTACAAAATTTTAAATATATGATCATGTCTACACAAGATAAAATTGCAAGCTTAGATGTGTGGTTAAATAATTTGAGAAATTATTTATGCTAAACCTTCCGCTGCACGTAATTAATTTTAAAATTAAGAACCCGCATCCATGTCAACATGCACCTGGTCCCAACATTAATAACATCCCAACATTAACTGGTTCGAATTTTGCTGAATGGAAAGAATACGTGATCGTAGCCTTAGGCTGTATGGACTTAGACTATGCATTAAGGAATGATCGTCCCGCACCTTTGACTAGTGCTAGCACTATAGAGCAGAGGGCTGAATTTCAGCTATGGGAGAAATCAAATCATATGAGTCTAAGCATCATGAAGCTTTCCATACCGGCACAAATAAAGGGCTCAATAACATAGAGTGAAGATGCTAGGAGTTTCCTTAACCAACTAGCAGACCGATTCACCTCAAATGAAAAGGTCGAGACTACCACACTTCTTACGAAGTTAGTAACCATGTGGTACAGTGGTAAAGGAAACATAAGGGAGTACATTATGGAGATGTCCAATATAGCGACAAGTCTGAAAGCACTAAAACTCGATATGTCTGAGAGTATGTTAATGCATTTCGTCTTGATGTCTCTGCCTGCACGGTTCACTCCTTTTAAGATATCATATAATACTCAAAAGGAAAAGTGGACATTGAATGAGCTTATTGCTCAATGCGTGCAAGAGGAGGGGAGACTGAAGATTGAGACATCTGAAAGTGCTCACTTAGCATCTGGTTCTCAAAATGTGAGCAAGAAACGAAAGAGGATCAATAACAAAGGTAAGGGAAAGCAAACTGCAGATTCTGGAGGCAATGACCATAAGGAGCAAAAGAAGCAGGATAAGGAATCCACTTGTTACTTTTGCAAGAAGAAAGGTCATATAAAAAAAGACTGCCTCAAGTACGCTAACTGGCGTGTAAAGAAGGGTAAACTTCTCAACTTTGTTAGTTCATAAGTCAATTTAGCTATTGTACCCATTGACACTTGGTGGATAGATACTGGTGCTACTACTCACATAAGTGTCACTATGCAGGGTTGTCTCGGGAGCCGACTTCCACGAGATGGTGAAAGATACATCTATACGGGGAATGGAAAAAAGGTTGATGTAGAGGCTATTGGTATTTTTAGGCTTTATTTAGGAACTGATGTTTATTTGGATTTGGAGAATACATTCATTGTACTGTCTTTCAGACGAAACTTAATTTCAATTTCTTGTTTGGACAAATCAGGTTATTCTTGTTCATTTGGAAATGAAATATTTAGTATTTTCTATAATTCAATTTTGATTGGGAATGGTTCCTTGGTTGATAAGCTTTATAAATTAAACACCATTACTCCTGCGATTGACAATGTAATAATGCATAGTGTAGGTACGAAACGTAAATTGATCAACGAGAATTCTTCTATACTGTGGCATAGGCGTTTAGGACATATATCCAAACAACTCCTAGAAAGGTTAATGTCACATGGAATTCTTGATTCCCTTGGCATGTCAGACTTTGATGTCTGCATAGAGTGTGTTAAGGGGAAGACAACTAACAAAAGGAACAAAGGGGCTAGCCGTTGTAGTGATGTTTTGGAGCTAATATATACGGATATTTGTGGATCATTCCCTAAGGCATCTTGGAATGGGCACACATATTTTATTAGCTTCATAGACGACTATTCTAGATTTGGCTATTGTACCTTATTCATGAGAAGTCGCAATCTTTAGACATGTTCAAAATTTTCAAAGCCGAAGTTGAACTTCAACTAGGTAAAAAAATTAAAGCTGTCCGATCCGACCGTAGAGGAGAATATTACGGTCGATATGATGGATCAGGTGAACAACGTCCAGGACCTTTTGCAAATTACCTTACTGAGTGTGGGATTGTACCTCAGTATACCATGCCTGGTACATCCAGTCAGAATGGTGTAGCTGAGCGTCGCAATTGAACCCTAAAAGACATGGTGAGAAGTATGATGGCTTTCACTTCTCTACCGGAGTCTTTGTGGGGTGAGGCACACAAGACTGCAGTTTACCTTCTCAATAGAGTACCTAGTAAGACAGTAACTAAAACCCCATTCGAGATGTGGACGGGTAGAAAGCCTAGCATTAGGCATTTACACGTCTGGGGTTGTCCAGCTGAGGCTAGGCCTTACAAACCTAATGAAAAGAAACTGGACTCAAGAACTGTTAGCTGTAATTTTGTAGGTTACTATGAGAGATCAAAGTGGTATAAATTTTATGATCCATCTAATAGATCCAAGAGCATGAGTTTGATATAGGGTTGGAAAGTGATCCTACATCTTTCCAAGAAGTCAAACAATGCTCTAACCCTGGAAGGTGGATTAACGTCATGCAAGAAGAGTTGAAGTCTATGGCAGACAATGACGTTTGGGAACTTGTCGAATTGCCTGAAGGTTCGAACCCCGTTGGTTGTAAATGGATATTTAAAACCAAGCGAGATTCGAAGGCAATATCGAAAGGTATAAGGCTCGTCTTGTTGCCAAGGGATTCACTCAAAAGGAAAACATTGATTATAAGGAGACTTTCTCACCTGTGTCGACGAAAGACTCCTTTAGGGTAATCATGGTACTTGTAGCTCATTTTGATTTGGAGCTACATCAAATGGACGTAAAGACTGCATTCCTCAATGGAGACATAGAGGAGTCTATATATATGGTGCAACCGGAGAACTTTGAGTCCTCAGACTCAAAGCACCTAGCATGTAGATTAAAGAAGTTCATTTATGGTTTAAAGCAGGCATCCCGTCAATGGTACCGAAAATTTGATCAAGTGGTTATCTCATTTGGATTTAGAGAGAACCCCGTTGATCAGTGTATATATGTCAAGTTCAGTGGGAGCAAGTTTGTTATACTTGTTTTGTACGTGGATGATATATTGCTTGCGAGCAATTATAAGGGTCTACTGCATGAAACCAAGTCATTTCTATCTGGTAAATTTGAAATGAAAGATCTTGGTGAAGCATCTTTTGTTCTAGGCATTCAGATCTATCGTGATCGATCAAGAGGCATTCTTGGACTTTCACAACAAGCTTATATTGAGAAGGTGCTTATAAGGTATGGCATGCAGAACTGTACACCTGGTGACACACCTGTGTCAAGAGGTGACAAGTTCAGTTTGCAGCAGTGTCCACAACTTGAACTTGAAATAAAGGAGATGGATCAATTCCCATATGCATCAGCAGTGGGAAATCTCATGTATGCACAAGTTTGCACTCGACCAGATATAGCATTTGTAGTTGGGATGTTAGGCAGATATGTTAATAACCCAGGACCGTCGCACTGGAAAGCAATTAAAAGAGTGATGCGGTATTTGCAAAGAACTAAAAGACACATGCTTAATAAAGCTGTAGAACTTTATGCCAAGAACAACCGTAGTTCGTCGAAGTCCAAGCACATCGACATTAATTTTCTAGCGGTAAAAGAGAGAGTCCAGAGTCGCCAGATTATGGTAGAGCACATCTGCTCAGATTCCATGTTGGTCGATCCACTCACCAAAGGCTTAGTACCTAAGGTGTTTCATGCGCATGTTGTGGATATAGGAGTTCTTCTTATGAAAGAAGAACTCATCTAGTAGGAGTCTGTATTTATTTTATCGCTCTATGTTAATAAAGACAAACATTTTTATTTTGATTATTGTACGTACCTAAAGTTCAAAAATAATAATGGGAATTCATATGTTTGTTTGACGCTCTGAATACGATATCATGATTTACTATTGCTGTTTAGCATTTGGTGTTTATAAATATGATACAGATTCCTTTTGGAATCATAAAGTTTGGATCATGATTTGCTGTTGCAGTTTAGCATAAAGTGTTTGCAAATATGATCAGACTATTTTGAGTCACTTTGGACCAGTTGGAAATTGACATGTACTGATCACATTTCATGTAATTTCAACTCTATACATCCGCATCTTGATCTATGTCGTTAATGACATTGGTATTGTGATTATTGTTGGGGCTTGTTACGATCATATTCAGTAGCTATGACCTCTTTAGTCCTATACCAATGAAGTTAATGGACCAGATTGTTTATAGGAGTATCTTGTACCCATAAAGTTTGATATCAACTAAAATTTTGCTTGTATTTACTATACAACTCACATATAGCCCAAGTGGGAGATTGTTGGATATTATTATTATCTCTATTAGGTGGGCTTATTTGTAAGTTGCACATGTAAATACAATCTGAGCCCTTAAAGTGATCTAACTTATGTTTATTGGGTTTCGGATTATTGGATGTGGGTTCAATGTATAGAACCCTTTAGACCAATCTGTTATTATCTATGAGCTGATAACAGATTGGATTGCTATATAAAGGGGAGGTCCCCAAGGGTTTAGGTGATCTAGATGACCTAGTTTCTTGTTCTCCATTGACAAGAAACTTTACGGTGCCGTCACAACCTAAGCCCCTTGGAAGATTCTCCTTCTTCTTTCCGCTGCGTTTTCTTCCACATGGATCAAGCTGACGACGCTACGACAAGGACAATGACTCTTCAATCAGGTTCCTTGTCATTCAGTTTATATTATTTTATTCTTATCATGGCATGATTCGAAGAAACAATAGATCCATATTTATATATCTTGTGTTTTCTCTTTTGAATTTTTATTTTGTTTCTAGAATTCATATGGTAAGGAGAAAACCCAAGTTCTATCAAGTCGAGCATATTTCAAAAGATTAGCTAGACGAAGAGGAATCAATCTTGCAAGTCTTAATTCTAGATTTGTCTAAAGTCTTGATGCATATGGGAAGACATCACATGTCTCTTTACAAGTAGCACGCATCTTATTTATTAGTCTTCTAAGAAAGCCAAAAATTAAAGAGGAGTACAATACAATATAATAGTACGTACGTTTTAATTATTTATTAATGCGTCTTGAGTAAAGGAAGGCACACATGCAAATACGTAGATAGGAACCAGCATGAATATAACCGATTTAAAGAAAGAAAATGAAAACCATCATTATTCTAGATAAGATGAAGTACGTAGCTTCTTCATCTCCTACTGCATTCAATCACATCACACTACTTAATTATAGTAAACTTAATCAATAGAAGAGCTGGATGAGAGAACGCAATCCCAAGATTGGTGCGATGTTGTAGCCTGAGAAACCAGCGGCTATAAAGATACTCTTCCATTCTGCTTCGGTCCTCTCCTTCCCTGGCACAGGCGTCATTATGTACACGTCCAACAGAAGCTGCGTCTCATAATGAATACTACTTTCATTCTTCTCGTTCTCCAATTTGATCACCATGTCGATAATTATCACCTTCCCTCCTTGTTCCTTTGGAGGAATCGCCTTCTTGCAATTTCGCAGTATCCTCACGCAGTCTTCGTCGTTCCAGTCATGCAATATCCACTGCAGATGATTGATTATTAATTATAAGAAAAGTACTAAAGAAGAAGATTAATGATATTGCATATTTGCATGCCTTGAGAATCACTGCGTCCGCAGGGGGGACAAACTCGAACATGTCGCCGGCGATGGCGGCCACCGTTGGGTTTCCCTGCAGCAAAGCCACTACGTGCGGGAGATCGAACACGGCGCACTTGATCTGCGGGAAGGCGTCGGCGATGGCGGAGGCCAGTGTGCCGCTCCCTCCTCCGACGTCCACCAGCGATTGCAGGCCTCCGAAGACGTCGTCGCCGCCGCACTGTTCGAGGATCAATTTCGCCACGAAGCTGGAATCGGCGGCCATGCCCCGGTTGAAATTTAGGTTGAACTCGAGGTTGTTTCCGGTCAACTCGAACAACGGCTTCCCGTGGCAGAGGTCAAAGGCGGCGGGGGGTTCGTCGGCGGCGGTGAACCACCTGCTCAAGAAGTGCAAGGGGTCGATAAGGACCGGGTTGAGCAAGGTGGATACGAGCGGGGACATGTTCTCTGCTTTGCTGCTCACGAGAAAGGAGGCGGAGATGGGGGTGAGGGCGTAGGCCTCTTCTGTCTCATTGCTGGCGGTCGAGCTTGCGAAGAGGCGGGAGTGGACGAGTAGGCGCATGAGGCGGCGGAATGTGTCTGTTCTTGAAGGGGGAATGGAGAGCTTGGTAAGCAGAAGGGAGAGAGGAATAGGCTGGCCATGGCGATGGATTACGTCGGCGATGCCGAGCTCGGCGGCGCACTTGAGGGCCATGGAGTTGACGCAGCTGAAGATGATGTTCCAGAGATAGCTGTGCCTCTCACTAGCTCAGCCTTGGCTACTTCATGATCGCCATGAACACCATTCTCATTCATTGATTCCATCTCTCAACTATGGAATTAATGGATCATTGCAACTATTCTTCGTGATGTATAAATAATACTCAAACGCCCATCTCATGGCATTGGAGAACGATTATATTGCCTCGGAGCTATAGTACATTAGTAGGATGACTAGTCATTATCTCAGGTATTTACGATTCGATTCCCAACTATGACGTATTTACAAAATTTTTTTATCAAGTGGGGCGTGAATCATGAGATGCTGGACTTCTATACCGTTCACTGCGAGCGGTTCCCGATTTATCCTGGTGACCAGTGAAAAACTTTCGTGATCAGGTCGATCATCTCAGATTTGTCTATTATCTGATCCAATATTTTTTTGAAAAATGATTATATTGCAAAAAAAATAAACAGGCAATTAAGTGTTTATACAAACATAAACGATTTGCACGTGGGTATTTATAGGAGCGGTGAGTCCCACCGGTTTTGGATAGTCTTATTCATTAATTAGGTGATTAAGGACTGTCTACTCCATTCCGTATCAATCACTTATGTCCATAAACGATTTACACGCAGGAACTGAAGGATCAACCGAAAACGATTTGCATTTGAAGTTAAGTGAAGTGAAGGAATGCGCAGAAAACTAAAAACACCTTTAAAATACATCCATTAACCTAATCCAGATGCAATGCTCAACGTGCTCAGACGAGGTGCATGTGCTGAACGCCATCCATGAATGTTTTTCTTCTTTCTTTTCGTTTTTTCGTCGTTGGAATTGAACGGGATCGATATAATTAAAAAAATATTAACAGAATGGATAACGTCGAACCTTGAGTGATTGATCCAATCCCATAAAAAAATTTTATCGACCATCATGGTAAGTCGGAAAGCCTCGTGGTTAATAGTCCAGAAGCCCAACATTTTAGAATTTGTGTTTCATTTGAAAAAAAATTCTATAAAATACATAATAGTGGAGATCGAATCATGAATATATAAGATAATGATTAAATATCTTTCTACTGCACCATAGTAAAATCGATATAATTAATCTAACAAGTGGTGGAGAAGAAATAATAGGGAGCTCGGCACGTTATATCACACTATACTGTGATATAATTTGTTGGCAAAATTTAAGGAGTAAAACCACGTTTTTAAAAAAAAATATTAAAATTATATATATATCTATATATACACGACCGTGCGCTATCACTAACCTGATGTTGCCAACTTGAATTTTTTATATTATTAAATTTCTTTTATTTTGTCTTCTTTTCCGCTCTCCGTTCAAAACCTTCACACTTCACTATCAGAAAAACCGAAATATCTATCATACTTCCGTTGATAAATTAAGTTTCCAATGAAATTATGATGGAATTCTTGCAGTCGGGATAAATTAAGTTGGGGACGATTTACTAACGGAAATTATAACATAATTTTCATCGGTATATTTAATGACGAAAACACTATTTTCGTAGAGAAATATACAGACGGAAGAGTTATTTAGTTGGTATTTGATTATCAGAATCGTGTTTCCTGTTAGTTATTTTACCGATGGAACAGTAGCTTCCGTCGGATATTACTGACAAAGTAAGGCTATCATCAGATATTACTGACAAAAATAAGATTTCCGTTGACAATCTCTAACATATATCGTTAACCTGAATTGTGATATTTTCCAACGGAATCATGTTTCCGTTGGTATTTCGTCGGTAAACAAAAAACAAAATTCAAGAGCACCATTATATGTAGGATGTACCATGTTTATAAATTATATATTTTATAAAACTATCACGGATGAGAGTATACAAACATAACCACACACACAAACACAATCACAAACAATTCAAACACATCTAACACTGTACCATACATACAAACACAAACATATTAAATTATCCTAATATCCATATGAATCCAAACACATACATATCCCTACCATGATTGAAAATCACTCTAAATAATACATCCATTTACATGATAGTAATGTAGGTCTCATGCAGGCCAGCTAAGGGGAAGAGGGTGAATAGCTCTGCAAATATAAATTTGAGCTTTTTCTTCTAACATAGCAAAGATAATTAATTAGTTGGACAAATAAATTAATAACATAAAAGACAGTAAGAAACACAAGATATTTACTTAAAAAGATAGATCCGCTACCTTAACGGCCCCCCTAGAGCCGACCCCACAGATATGGAGGGAGGTTCATGCAGGTACACAGATAATAAGTGCATGATGGGGCCGAAAATGCAGGTCATCACCTCCTGGGGATCGACCCTTGGCCATTACGCCAGAAATCCCATGCACCCACCATCTGTGCTACGCTCTGGGGGCAACACAAGATATTTACTTGGTTATAATCTGGGTGGTTGCTAATCTAAGCTGTTGAAAAGCTCCACTAATAAAAACTCCTTCGGTGTAGGCGGAGAAGTCTCTTATAGACATTGAATAGCTCATTGAAAGACTATGAATTTGTATTATCATTGTTGTACTTTAATTCTAGCTTTAAGGAGCTATTTATAGCTCAAAAAGTAAGGTTATTATTGTGCTAACATGGCTTGGAGGCTCCTCGGTTTAGACTTGAGGTGCCTCAATTGGATAAAATTTTATCCAAGCAAACAACGTTCACTAATGGTAATTCTACGTCTGAGGTGCCTTAGTATCGAACGGAGATGCCTTAGTTATGAATTGAGGCACCTTAGTTCTCTTTTTTTGCACAAGTAATTCTGTATATCTGTGGCACCCTCAAAGAGATCTGAGGTGCCTCAAACCTTGAAATCTTCAAGGTTCTTCAAGGTCAACTCCAGAGTTGACCTTCTTTAATTTTCGATCGCGTGGTTGATTTCTGGTCGTCTAGAGTTCTCGAACCCAACTTTGGTCTTCTCCTTGAATGAACTTCCTCCCCAGCTTTTTGTCCCTCAGACGTCGCGCATGCCCTTCTCGTCCACCGGTATACTCTTCTGCAGTCTTTGCGTCCCTCGGATACACACGTTATCCTTCTCGCTTGCTATGTCTTCCATTAGACTTTCTCCTTGAGTAAACTTCCGCCTCGACTTCTTGTCTCTCGGGCATCGCGCATGCCTTTCTCGTCCACCGGTGTACTTTTCAACAACTTCTCGTCCCTTGGATGTGCTTTATGTGTCATCCTTCTTATTCGTTGCTTTTTCCACTGGACTTCCTATGTTCCTAAGCTCTTGTATACTCAGACACAGGGATCAAATCAACCAGGACCTAACTTAGCTTGGTAGATCGAATCAAAACAATCCGGGATACATACAATTTTTATCTTTTTGATGTGCATCAACCCAAGTTAATTTAGGGTAGATAAGAAAATAACAAATAATATTGTTTATTTAAGCAATAAAACACATAGTCAATTTAAAACAAGAAGTATATTGCATTTAAATTTTAATCGACCTCCCTCTTAACTTAATTCTCATAACTCTCCCCCTTTAATCATATTAAAAAATGGGATTTTTAACAAAAATAGCTCAAAACTTTTTAGAAAATACCAAAAAAATTTTCTAAGGGGCTAGAAAAATATTTTTCCGAGTAAGAAAGCATAGTTTATCTTGTCAAAAACAAAAAAGCTTTTTATTGAAAATGAATTTTAAAAAATAGTTTTCACCATAAAAAATAATTAATGTTTTTTCATAGTGTAAGAAATCTAATAGAGATTTAATGAAAAATTGATTTCATAAAAAATATTTTCTCTGAGATTTTTAATATTAAATTTTTTTTTCAAAAAAAAATATGAAAGATAATCTGTTAGTCAGAAAATTCTAAAACTTTTTGTCAAAGTGCCAAATAAGGAAACCCCACTCTATAAAATTTTCAAAATAAAATAAAATATCTAATTATCAAAAAAATATTTTTCATTTTAGAACATAGATATTTTTGAAAATAATTTTAAAAAATAGATTTTAACTTTAAAAAATATTGAGAATTTTCTTAACATTAAAAATATAATGATCAGATAAGAAAAATCGAAATTTTTTAAGAAAACATTTCTAAATATTTTTGAATTTTAAAGTTTGAGTTTCGAACATAAATTTGTAAAAATTCGTCAAATTGTAAAAAAAACCAAAATTTTATTTACAACATGAATATCTATCATAAAAAATTTCAAGCAATTTAAATCTCATTAAATATACTTTTGAAATATTTTTCAAGTAAATTTAAAATTATAAAAATAATTTATTCAATTCTAGCAAACAAATCTAAATTCTAGCATGAATTTGTAAAAATTGTCTTATTGTAAAAAAAATCCAATTTTTTTTTTTTTTTGCAAGTGTAACTTGATCATCTATCATAAAAAAATTTTAAGCAATTTAAATCTCATCAATCATACATTCGAAAGATTTTTCAAGTAATTTTGAAATTCTAAAAATAATTTATTCAATTCTCGAAAAAAATCTAAATTCTAGCTTGCAAATAATTTCAATACGGTAAGCAAGATTTTAGAATCCAATATAAATTTCTACCTATTGGATTTATAAAAAATTTGGCCGTTACATAATTTTTGGACACTTTTGTAATTTGACCTTGTTCCGGAAGGAGTCGTCGACGATGACCGGTCACTAAGGATCAGCCCCTGCGGAGGTTGTTATGTCGCCGAGGAATGAGGGGATCCTGCGAGAGTAACACAAGCGTTAGGGGGCACGCCGGCAGGGGTCCGGCGGAGTGCACTCCGACGCTCAAGTTAGTAGGGTAGCTGAGCGATAGGGTCAAAGAAAGGAAATGTGCAGAGATGAGAGATCGAAATCCCCTTACCGGAGGGATTGAACTACCTTTTATACCCAGGCAGGTCGACTGATCGTGCCTCCCTTACGGCGGTCACATTTTCGAGATTCAAGCCGTGTCCGCTATTTTCGGTGATAAAGGGATATTCTTTTGAAATAGTCCGCGTCATTATCACTCTTTCTTTAGTTGCGGCCCCCGGGGCTCCCGAGGTCGGTAATTGCGGGGACTCCGCCTCCAGGGGCGGGCTCCGGGGTCTTTAGGTTCGCTATTTCCTGTAATGCCCTCGGGGTCCTCCTTCTTGGGGAAGGGCCCGACCTTCCCGAGTGCGACCCCCGACGGAGGGCCCGGGGCCCGAGACAAGAGGTTACGCTAAGTCCCGACTTCTTCATCCCCTATACCAGGTACGAGTTTTCCAACCCTATCACAAGTCCCTCCCTTCAAGTCTGATCGAAGGAAGTGTGGCTGACTGATCAGACTAGTACCGGGATGAAGAAGTTGCCTTCGCCTAGGTATGTGCTGCTTCTTCCATTCCCTTCATAAGCAGGGAAGCCTCTTTGGATTATATCCGTCCAGAGTTATGAGGAGCCCCCCTGTTCGATGTCTTCTTCTTTTCCCAAGGAAGCTTCCCCGTTTCCCGAAGGTTCATAATGAGGCCCCTCTTTCCGGGTTTAAAAAACGCTTGATCCTATGTTTAGGGGGTAGTGGGGTGTCCGTGCGAGTGCCTTATTGCCACGTATTGCAACGGCTACCGCCCCAAAGTCAACCTAGACGTGAGTGGGTCCCGCTGACCCTCGACGATCGGCAGTCTATACAAAGCGGTTCCTAGCTTCCCACGCGTCTTGATCTTATTAAGCGGATGCCTGCCGAGGTATGAGGGGAAAAACAGGCGCCGACGTCCATTTCTGGCTCAGTGACTTTCCCTTCTTCTCCTGCGAGGCTTCTTCTACGCGTGAGTAATATGTCATCCTCTCTTTTGCTATCTAGGGGTCATGGAAGGTTATCGGACAGAGTGGTATGAATCTGCCTCTTCGAGAGTGAGGCCCGAGGCGTTGCAAGCGGCCACCGAGACATATGGGGTTCCGGCTGAGATGACGATGGTCATCCCTAAGGTAGACCAGAAACCTGTGGAGGCCCCCACCGGCATGCTGACTTTCTTCTTAGGACAGATGGAGCTAGGGCTTCATTTCCCTATCCCCCCCTTCTTTGCGAACATAGTCTCTTATTTTAGCATTCCGTTGCACCAGATGGCTCACAATGTCTTCGCCCAGATGGGGGGGCATATATCATTTTCAAGCTTTTTGGTCTTCCTCTGACTCCACCCCTTTTCCACTCCTTCTTTATTCCGATAGGGTCACAGGGAGTTTTTAGCTTCGCGGCCCATCCCGACCATAGGTTTTTGGGAGGGTTTCCTTCTTCGCACAAGGGATGGAATGAGAAATTCTTCTTTATCCGGCTATCGACATTGCCCTTCAGCCCTCTGTGTTGGATAGCTGACTTGCCCACTCCTCCGTCCTTGGAGAGCTTCTTTCGCAGCCTAGCGTATCATCGTGCTAGAGAGGTACTCTCGGGCATGGAGTTCAGCGGCCCGGGGCTAGTTCAAAGCGCGGAACTCATGTACTAGGCGGGCCTTAGTCCAAAAGTAGCGCAGATTAGTCCCTCCTTAGGTATGCTCGTCTCTATCTTCTGCGCACATTGGTTCTGACTGATGCTCTTTCTGTTTGGCTTCTGCAGAGGAAGTCATGTATGCCAAAGCGATGAGTCAGTTTATCAGGTGGGAGGAGGCCAACAAGGAGGCCCTGAATCCTCCTCCAATTGTTCCTGACATTCCTCCCGCCCCCCGCCGAGTCCGTCGGGGGGCCCCTGGTTTCAACTCCTGGGGTTGCCTCTGCCGAAGGGGTCAATGTTACTGTTATATCCCCCTCAGCCGAGGAGTCAGTGCCCCCAGCCCCGCAGGTTGCCTCGGGAGCCAGGTCCCTCTTCGTGGGTGACCCCATTCCAGGTACGAGCAGCCCTGACAGGGGGGGCGCTTCCTCCACCCACCCCCCCCCCCCCGATAGTCGTCTAGCCCCTCGGCCGGTAGAAGCAGTAGCTCCCCAAGGGCTTGGGTCCTTCTTGGAAGAAGCGACGTCCCGTCCGTTCCTCTTCTCTGCCCTCAGTGCCTGAGGAAATGATTCTGCCTACCGGGGTAGCTTCGTCTACTTTAGCCTCGCTTGTTTCCATCCCCGAGGTGGTCCCCTCCCACTCCGTCGCCTCCGCTGTCACTCTGACGGGTAAGGAGGCGTCACGTATTCAATTTCGTATGAAACTAGATCGATTAAGGGAGAGGTTGGATGCAGTGCTAGAGGCCTCCATGCGGTCCCCCGCTATGGTGCACCCGGGGGAGACTTCGACCGGTCGAGCTGTGCTGGAGGGGATTCCATGTCTCGACGAGATGGACTCCAATTCTCCCGGCTCACCTGCTGAGGCTCATGTCGTCCAGCATCCTCCAATTCATCTGCCCTCTCCGCCGATTGAAGAGCAGGGCGACGTACCCTATCCTCCAGCCGAGGTAGTCGTGCGGGCCTCTGCCGGGCCACTAGCTAGTCTTCGAAAGACCCTTCTGTAGGTGTGAATTACTATAGCATTTGCCTGCTTGTCGGCGCGGCTGCTAATCTTTTGGTGCGATGTCAGGCCGCTGAGGACTGCCTGGTGATTGGTCAGGGCTTGTGCTCCGAGCCCCAAGCGGAGGCCTTACTCCAGCGAGCCCTAAAGGCGGAGGCAGCGCAAGTCTTGAGCATTGGTCCGTGGTGCAGCAGGCCAGTCACAACAGGGCTCTCCGTGAGGAGGTCGGACAGCTGAGGAAGCTTTTGCAGGACACCGAGCAGGCCCTGGAGAATTCCCGACATTGAGAACGTCTAGCCTTCGAGAAGGCCGTGTCGGTCACCCAGGATCTCCTTCAGGTGACACAGGAGAGAGACCAGCTCCAGGTGAGAGAGAAGGAGCTAGAGAGCCAACTGGAGTCTCGGCTCCTAATGGCTACTGACCGTGCCTCTGCCCTGGAGGATGACGTAGTTCAAGCCAGGGCGGATGCCCGGGCGGTATCTGAGCAGCTCAAGGAAGCCCTACTTGAGAAAGATGATATGTCTGCTGAGTTAAGGTGGCTAAGACAGTCCATTGAGGCTACCGAGGCTTCTACTACTCAGGAGGCTGAGAGGGGCTTCAAGGCGAAGTTCCTGAGCTCGGAGGAGTTTGCGCCATCGTAGCAGAACAAGTAATGGAGTGTTTACAGCAGGGCTTTCATGGGGCCCTCGGTGGACTGCAGAAAGGAAAATTCTTACCTCCCGGCGATGGCCCAAGAATGTAAATACTCTTCGACCTGTGTACAGGTCTTTGCTTGAGGCCTCGAGCGGCCTGATTACGGACAAAATGTTGTTTATCCTTCCCCTTTGTGTGGGAATTTTTAGTATGATGTGCTCTTTGTCTTTGCACGTGGGCTCCACCAATCGACTGCCTTCGAGGCGGATACTAGGAGGCGGATCCCTGCACGAGGAATTTAGATCGACAAAGTCTCGTTGCTAGCCCCTGCTCGCTAAGGTGCAGGGGTGGTTTTCGAACCATCTCCTCCGAATTATTCGAAATCTCCTTGATTTGACCCATTAAGAGTCGTGGGTTCCTAGGCGCATTAAGGGTGTGTCAGTCGAAAAGACGCTTGGAGTTATGGCACCAGCCACGCGTTAACTTCTTGGGGAGAATTCTCCCACTATAAATAGGGGGATGGGAGGCGCCAGCCTTTCTCATCCCTCCGCTTTTCGCTTCCTAGTACGTGCATCTTCCATGTTCCTTGTGCGAACCCCCGTGCTGTGCTTGTTTGAAGGACTAGACAGGGGTAGAAGCCTTGGTACCTGACGGGCCCAAAATATACTAATTAATTTGTCACGAAATGTATGGGCTCATCAAATTTAAATATCAATGAAATGCTGGAAACCCTTTTACAATCAAAAATATGAAAATGTAATATAGGGGCCACAGGTCGTATTTTTCTCGGGGCTAGTTGACGTTGTTTGACTCGAGCTTGTATTTAGGTGTCGTTTGTGTTTTGGGTTTCAAAGAAATAAAGATTTGGGTTTGGTTTGCAATGAGGCACGAAATTGCAAAGAAAATTTAAATAAACTCAACTCATAACCTAAGCAAAATGATGCACTTAATAACTCAATCTATGGAAAATCTGATCAGAGCAATTACAAAGTTGGGAAATTGAACAAATCTGATTCAAATGCAAGAGCACCCTACCAAACTGATTTAAGCTTAAAACTTCCCACTCAAAACCGAAACTTAACTTGATACCTAAATGCAAACAATTAAATCGAAACAACTTGATACCAAGTGAAGAAAAACTCATGTGCCAAAAGCTAAAGCTAAATGCAATTTTGATTGGTTGCTGGATACGAGGGCAGATCTACAATTGATGTGAGGCTATTGATATTAAGTAAATGGATGTGAAGCAACCAAGTTAAGTGCAAATTTCAATCATGCAAAAACTTAGCAAAATTGATACGCAAGGGATAAGGCTTATGAGCCAAAACGAAACTATAATTCCGAGACAAATCACATGTAAATGAAACTGATTTCAAGCACAATTCAAACTGTCAAGTGTGTCTACTTCAGCTAAATGGAAGCATCAAGTTAACTAAGTGCCACATGAGCTAACAACTATTCAGAAATAGTTTCTACTTGGCACAACAAACTGCAGAAATTGCAGTTTTCAGAAATATTGCAGTTAACGTGCAGAAACAAACTGTAGTGTTTAATTGTTGCCTTATACAAAAACAGATCTACACTAATCTCAAGTAACTGATGTGAGACAAACCAATTGATTGCAGATTTCCTAAGCAAGTGAACTCAGAAACAAGAATCCCAAACCAACTGCTGTGCAGAAATAACCTTGAAGGCAGCATATGCAGAAATGGAAACTGGTGTGCAGCAATTCCGAAACTAATTGGATGCTAAAACTCAACAAAACAACTAAATTCGATTGCAATAGAATTCCATCTCAAGTCTCACTGATACACACTTAAACAGATTCGAACTAAGGGCTGCAGAATGATTGTATTGCAGAAATAGGATTCAAGTTGCAGAAACAGAACTCGATGCAACAATCTGAACCGAAAATGCAGAAATGGAATCAAATTGCTAACCAACTCAAATCAATTGAGTTAGTTAGCTAAATGTTGTCTTCAATTGTGGGGATCAAGCTGGAAATAAATCGGATTGGAAGCAAGCTTCGAAATTCAGAAACCAAAGTGAACTTTGCAGAACAAGCTGATACGCAATGATTTAAATGGGGATCACTTTGAAATTTCGAGTTACCAAAACTAAACAGGATTCAGAAATGAAACTAAAGTCTAAACAAACTTAGACCAACTAAATTAGCTCACTAAAAGTGATACAAATAGAAAAATTCTGAAACTGAAATAAAATTTCAGTAATGGACTGATACGCAAGCTACAAAATGGCACGCAAGAGTAAAATTGCAAACTACTTGAAATTGAGTGAAACATTAACTAAACTAGACAGCTAATTACTTACTTGAGGATTTAAAGCTAAGTTACAGCTAGAACAAATGCATTAAACCAAGTTAACAAATCTGAAACGAAATACAGAAACAGAATGTTGCGGCAGAAATAAAGATTACAGCTAAAACTGAAAATAAACTATCTAAGCTACTCCTCAATCTTCCCTAAGCTCAAAATACTTCTTGGTTGTCAATCAAGAGCTGGCTTCGAACCCCTAGGCACAGCAAATCCGTGGAAATCAGCCTCGCATGATGAACTCTGCTCAAACTGCGTCATATGGGGAAATCCAATCCGAACCCCTTCGATCTCAATTAATGGAGCTGCGATGATGGATTGTGAAGCTTCTGAGCTCACCTGAGAACCCCTACAAATGTCTCAGAAGCTTGGAAATGGCTTGTGGAAGAGAAGACAGTGGTCGGACCACAGAGCCACCGAAACCCTCAAATAGCTCTGTCCGGCGCGAATTCGAGCTGAATTCTCCAACAAAACTGACCTCCAAGGATCCAGAAGATGATCTTGATGAAGAATCGAGGGGTCGCGCCCCGGAAATTGAGAGAAAACACTGAAAAACTGAAGAAGAACGCTAAAGGCTACTATAGCGGCGGAGACGCGACGAGGAGAAAGGAGCTGCGCATTTCTGATTAAATAGAAACAAATGGACGGCTCAGATTGCTTTGATGAAACCCAACGGTAGATCTTGATCTGATTTGAGCCAAACTTTTATGATGATGATCTGGGGTCAGGATCTGCCTTGTGGTAGCTCGGATCCTCCAGATATGCAACGGATGGTCCAGATCAACTCTATCTGTGAATGGACGCTCTAGAGCTCTCCTTGCTTGATCCAACGGTTGATTGAGCTTTGATTGGGATGAAACCTTCAGATCTTGATCATAGAGCTTGATCAACCCTAACCCTAGCTCGGATTGCTTCAGATCATCCCGGATGGCTCAGATCTAGCCGCTCTTGAATCGGACGGCCCGGATTAATCGTAGGCTTGATAATTCGATCCGGCTCACATCCGACTCAAGTTTGACCCAGTATGCCCTAGGTCCTTGAACCTTTGATGCCTACAAAAATATATCAGAAAATTAGTGGCCAAATAATCCAAAAATTATATAATTTTGCAATTAAGTCCAAAATAAGATAAAGTTCCAAAACCTAGGGTAAAATCATAATTAAGCAATAAAAACATGGGTCAAACATGGATTTAAGCAATTAAAATAATCGATAAAATGGTGCTTATCAGTACCCTCCCCTTTGCAAGGGAGCATGGCAGAGATGATGTCCAGGGTCTCGTTGAAGATTCTGGGGGAGGTGGAACTCCCTGCTTGTCCGTGGAGTACGGAAAGGACCTTATGTGGCCCTCCAGGGGGCATGGGGGAGATGACCTCATCCTGCTGACCCCCAAGCCCCTGGTCGGCCGGTGGCGGTGTACCCCATGCACCATCGGCTTCTTGGGAAGACGAGGGTATCCTGGGGTACGTCGTTACCAGGGGACGCCGTAGGTTTGAGAATATTTTCATCTGTTTTGCCGTCCCCCTTGGTGTTTTTTCACGGCCTGTACTTGGGTGGCGGCCTGGAGTTACGTCTTCTTGTGCTCTGGAGAGAAATTGCGGCGGCTCCTCCCTCCTGACCCTGTTAATGCAATTCTTCTTTGCGTCTTTACACGCTTCGGGAAGAAGTTGCGGCAGCCCCTACCCCCTCCTCTTTTTTCTGCTTGTTTACGGCGAAGATTGAGGGTGTCTTGATGGGGCCGGACTCCGTGTGCGTTACCTCAGGCATCAATCTTCATTCTGGATTGCTTGTCAGGAATATCCGAGCTACTCATGTGTTACCTCAGGCGTCCATTTTCGTCCCAGGATGTCAAGATGTATGTCTTCATGTATTTCATTATGTAAATGAATAATTACTTTTGTATACGGGTCCTGTGTGTATGATTGCCTTATATTCCAATGCGCTGTGGGTTCTTCCGAAAGTGTTTTGTTTCTTACTTCGGAAACGATTAAGTTCCCCGTTGGTTCTTGGTTACTCGAACGGTGGTGTAGACCCTCGAATGGGTCCGACTGCTCCCGGCGACATCTGACCCGTGGGACCCGAGTGCTGGGTATTACTTGGATGAGTGCATAAGTTCCAACCCCAACCTGAGTACCTCGCGGGGTCTTAGGGTTTTGAGTTACTTGGACGGGCGCGTAGGTTCTGAGCCAAGCCTAAGTGTCCCCTTAGGGGTTTGAATCACTTGGACGGGTGCGTAGGTTCCGAGCCAAGCCTAAGTACCCCGGGCGTCGACTGGACCGCGGGGCCTTAGGCTTTAGAATCACTTGGATGGGCGCGTAGGTCCCGAGCCAAGCCTAAGTACCCCGGGCGTTGGCTGGACTGCGGTGCATTAGGGTTTTGAATCACTTGGACGGGCGCGCAGGTCCTGAGCCAAGCCTAAGTACCCCGGGCGACGGCTGGACCACGGGGCATTAGGGTTTTGAATCACTTAGATGGGCTCGTAGGTCCCGAGCCAAGCATAAGTACCCCAGGCGTCGGCTGGACCGCGGGGCCTTAGGGTTTAGAATCACTTGGACCGGTGCGTAGGTCCCGAGCCAAGCCTAAGTACCCCGGGCGTCGGCTGGACCGCGGGGCATTAGGGTTTTGAATCACTTGGATGGGCGCGCAGGTCCTGAGCCAAGCCTAAGTACCCCGGGCGTCGGCTGGACCACGGGGCATTAGGGTTTTGAATCACTTGGACGAGCTCGTAGGTCTCGAGCCAAGCCTAAGTACCCCGGGCGTCGGCTGGACCGCGGGGCATTAGGGTTTTGAATCACTTGGATGAGCACGTAGGTCCCGAGCCAAGCCTAAGTACCCCGGGCGTCGACAGGACCGCGGGGCATTAGGGTTTTAAATCACTTGGACGGGCGCGTAGGTCCCGAGCCAAGCCTAAGTACCCTAGGCGTCGGTTGGACCGCTGGGCATTAGGGTTTTGAATCACTTGGATGGGCACGTAGGTCCTGAGCCAAGCCTAAGTACCCTGGTCGTCGGCTGGACCGTGGGGCATTAGGGTTTTTAGGGTTTTGAATCACTTGGACGGGCGCGTAGGTCCCGAGCCAAGCCTAAGTACCCCGAGTGTCGGCTGGACCGCGGGGCATTAGGGTTTTGAATCACTTGGACGGGCACGTAGGTCCCGAGCCAAGCCTAAGTACCCCGGGCGTCGGCTGGACCGCGGGGCATTAGGGTTTAGAGTCACATGGATGGGCGCGTAGGTCACGAGCCAAGCCTAAGTATCCCGGGCGTCGGCTGGACCACGGGGCATTAGGGTTTTGAATCACTTGGATGGGCTCGTAGGTCCCGAGCCAAGCCTAAGTACCCCGGGCGTCGGCTGGACCGCGGGGCATTAGGGTTTTGAATTAGTTGGGAGCGCCTTTGTTATTTTGAATGGAATCATTTCATTTTATTCCTTGATTCGGCTGCAAACTCACAGCAAGACATAGACAATTGTACTAAATAAATTCTGGATCTTACCAGGACACTAGGGACCGGGGCCCTTAGCCAGGCTAAGACCTCTTCTGCAGCTAGTCCTCTAGTCCCCGGGGATTTTTCCTAGACTTGGTCCTGACCTCGCCGCTATAGCACCTTCGCGAAACAAGCTGATCTCCTCGAATTTCCACCACTCGATCACCCACCGGGAATTTGATCTTCTGGTGGTATACAGAGACCACCGCCTGGAAGGTACTGAGCGCTGGTTGACCCAAGATGGCATTGTAGGAGGAAGGCGCATCCACAATTAGGAAAGGAGTCCTCCGGGTTCTTTCGAGCCTATCGCTTCCCAGCGAGAGTGACTAGGTAATCTGTCCCAATGGCTGTACTCGATACCCCGTGAAACCAAACAACGGGGTCGCAACCGGGACCAATTCATCCTCGTCTATCTGTATCTGCTCCCAAGCCGCTTTGTACAGAACATTCACGGAGCTCCCTGTGTCTATGAAGATGCGTTTTACCTCATAATTGGCGATGCGGGCCACAATCACTATGGCGTCCTCGTGTGGAGCTTCTACTTCTTCGAGGTCGGATGGCCCAAAAGAGATAGTTGGGCCCACCCCCGGGCTTCGGCTTGTCCCAATGGAGTAATTTTTCAATCGTCGGGTGTACGACTTCCGGGCTCGGTTAGAGTCGCCCCCGGTAGGTCCTCCAGAGATAACCCCTACATGGCCCGAGGGGGGGCCTCGCACAGGAGCTTTGCCCTTTTGGGGATCTCTTTCCAAGGAGGGGGATCTTCGGGGCGCAGGTCCCCGGTTCCTGCCTCTGGATCGCGACCGGGACCGTGGTCGGACTTCGTTTTCCCTGGCAGGCCTCGTCGGGGGGAAGGGCTTCGTCGGGGTGACCTTCTATGATGTCCTGACTTGTTCCATTTTCTTCGTGGTTTAACATCTGCTTCCTTAGGGAACTTCTTTTTCAGGGCGTGGCATTCTTCTGTGGAATGAGTCGAACTGCCATGAAAACTACAGTACTTGGGCAATGTCTCTGGTGGTTCGACGTCTACTGTCTCCACCAATCGACGCCTGCCAGTCCAGTGATCCCTTCCGGGTGGTAGGCCCTTTCCCCTCATCGGAGCTGGTGGCTCCTTCCTATCTGACCAAGGGGCTGCGAGGGGTGGAGCTCCGACTGGGTCCTTGCGTTGGGCGTACTGCACTTCCTCTATGTTGACATGCTTGACTCAACGTCCTAGCAGGTCGTCGAAACTAGCGGGGGGCTTCTTCACCAAGGATCGAAAGAAGTGTCCTTCCGCGAGCCCTTGGGTGCAGGCACTAACGAGTATCTCCGATGTTGCGAGGGGATGGTGCATAAATACTGAACTATATTTCATCAAACATCTTGTGAGACTAGGAAATCATCTTCTACTAGCCCTATCATTTTGGGAGGATTAATCACCCGTATCACATTAGTCTTAGGTTGTGATTTGGAAAGATTAAGATGCCCCTAGAATCAACTTTGAATCTTGTATGGTGATTCGTATGATTTGTAGAGACGGTGATGGATTTAGTCTTATCTTGAAAAATAGCATCCCCACGCGGTTGCCAAACAAGAACTTAATCACCGTCCGTAACAAGGAAAATTGGTAATTATTGAATGCCAATAATATGACCTTCCCTCCAATCGAGCCCCCAACTTGGATTCCCTTAGTAAAACACCCTCTCCCTAATTTTTCGGAGTTCCACCCTATTTTGGACTCACTTCGTTTTGATCATGAAAATCATATAAATCTTATCGAACATCAAGAGTTAATGACTAATGAACAATTTCAAGTATGAGGAGACTACTTTAAAAGGGAGGAGGAGTTTTTTAAGATAGTCACAAAATTCATGGAAAATCAAAAGAGGGAATGGGAGGATGAAAGAGAGTTACGAGGCACAATGCTTAAATTCATGTGTAAATAAAGTTAATCTATAAGTATTATCAATATCTGGAGAATACCAAAAATTGATTTCCTAATTTTTTTGAAAATGCATGTTTTCCTTGATTATTCACCAAAGCGACCTCCTGTTTATCACCACCCAATATATGAGTGATTTCGATGAGATAATGAAATATCCAAGTGGGGGGGGGGGGTCATACTTATTCATTTCCTACATTTTATTTCTTTTCTTCATTTCTTATATTTTGTTCAGTTTGATTTTTCAATTGTCTAGCATGCTTATTATTGACTCATTTTGTTGTGACCATAGTGCTAGCATATTTAGTGGATTTTTATTCTCTATTTCTAGTAGCATGAAGTGAGCATTGTTTTCATTAAATATTTGTATGAGGACCTAGTATTAGGATCTCTATTCATATTGCCGAGTTTATAAAGTAGATAACTCTAAAAATAGTCATGAATCATTGATTAGTACTTGTAATCCCATGGTGATTTCTCAAACTTCATTTTGGTTATTGGATGATCTCGGATCATGCAATCTCATTCGAAAAATCTTAATCCCTATATTTGCATTCATTTGTATATATGCATTTGTGTTAGTGTTACACCTTTAAAGCACAAAAAAAATAACGGGATACAAAAATGGTTTCACGAGTGGAAATTGACAATACACGCCTTTGAGACCGAGTTAGGTTATTGGAGAAATGAATGTCGAGTTTCTCTTGATTCTAAGCTCGCCTTTGAGACCTTAGGTAGTTTGAAAAAGAGGAACTAAGCTTGTGACAAGTAAGTGCCTATCGCTGGGAATACAAGAAAAGTAGAAAATGAGGACTTGACTAGACTTTGAGATTGAAACATGATAAACCAAGATCATTCATCGCACTGAGCACAGAGAACTATTAGGCCACACACAAATAACTTTACTATCATGCTCACAAATGAAATTAGTTGATAGAGTTAGATTGATTCACCAAGGATTATCATACACTATACCGATATGTGAGTTTAGATTGTAGGTTTTTGCTTGAGGACAATCAAAGGTTTAAGTCTAGGAGTATGATGCGCATATATTGTATTCATTTTTAGGCACTATTTGACGCACATTCACATGTATTTATTATTTATGATTTACATGCTTGCATCCCTTTCTATCATTTATTAGCACAATTAGCCTATTTTGTATAAAAGTCTACTCTTTCTTTGTTTTTCATGATAGAACACGATGTAGAGACATTTTGGAGCGAAAATGCGCTTCGAAAGATGAATGCAACAAGACCTACCTCATTCAATATTTTCCGGAGCTCTTCATCGAAGTTCACACGGATAGGTCGTGCCTCTCTACTGAAACTTCCAAGGGCAGGTCATGTTAACTTGGCACGACTATGCCTCCCCAATGTCTCTCTGTCAAAAAATCTAGGGGCAGGTCGTGCCATTTTGGCATAGTCGTGCCTCTCCTTGACCAAGAATAAAAGGGGAGGCTACGCCAATTTGGCTCAACCGTGCCTCCCCCGTGCCTCTTGGCCGCGATACATGAGGTCAGGTAGTGCAAAAAATGGGAGGCATGGTCGTGCCTCCCAACCATGTGACTCCCCTATAAAAGGGGAGTTTTTCCCCTATAAAAGGGGAGTTCATCACCTTTTCAAGAGGAGGGAAGTTCTTCCCTTGGGGGAGAACCAAAAGGCTAAGATGTACCACTATTCCAACAATGAAGTGATAGTTTGAAGTCGGATTCTGCATCGTGTCTACCTCTGGAGCACGGATTGGATCTCATTGACGATGGATCTTCACATCGAGCTAAGTCTTCTTCACCTTCTTGTAGATCGAGTTGATTCTTGCCCATTTTTATTGCTTTTGATATCTTTTCATTGTTCATGGAATAGATCTCCATACTCTAGGAGGTAGGTGTTGGGACTTGATTGCCCCAGCTAGAGAGGGGTGAATAGTCGATCATCCACTTGTTTCACAGTTCTCCCTACACTTTGTTAGTGCACAACGGAATACAAAATAAATTAAACTAACAAAAAGGAAATCAAACAGCAAATACAACGATTTACGTAGTTCGGAGATGACACTCCTACACCACAACTGTCCGTAAGTTGGACGATCCCGATCAGTCAGGGGATGTCTTCCCGGAAAGCCTTTGGCTAGCTTGTGTACCTCCTTGTGGGTGGAGAAACCTCACCACAAACTCGCAATAGCTCCTGAGCACTTGTAAACTACTAATAAGTTTTACTCAAGCTTATTTCGTCAACCTTTGCCCAACCAAACTGAGATCTCTTAAATAGAGCTCGTTCCTGATCCAGCCGTTACCAGTCGACTAGTGCCAACACCAATCAACTGTCAGCTGTCGAATTAGAATGTTACAATCCAATATTCGAATTCAGCCGACACTAGTTGACTATACAGAAGATCAATCAACTGATTTTTCTGTAACCTCTACCAATCGACTGCTCCCAGCAGCAGTCGCCCAGACAAACTTAAGGTTTTACTCCCGAGTACAATCTCTCTGCACTCTTCCTCGTCCGACTAACCTAGACCTAGCCTTCTAGCCTCCTCCATCAGTCTCGCGTCCCTCAGATGCCTCTCTATCCTTTACGACATGCCTTCTGGAGCTTCCTTCGACCTCGATCCTTGTTGTTGGGTCTTTCTTTGCCAAGACTTAGCCTTCAAGTCTCCTCCATCAGCCTCGCGCCCCTCGGATGCCTCTCCATCCTTCACGTCTTGCCTTCTAGAGCTTCCTTCAACTTTAGTTCTTGACTTTCCTCATTTGCCAAGATCCCGCTTGGACTTTCCTCGTTGTACCTGTATCCTGCATACTCACAATGCATATCAAATACAACAATAAACCTAACTTAAATCTTTGCCCAAACATCAAAACCAAGGGCACCTCGATTTCTCCAACAATCTCTCCCTTTTTAATGTTTGACAATCTGTTTAAGTTAGGGAAACAATACAATGCAAATGAACATGCATAAATAATAGACCTTAACCTTATGCTCCCCTTTTACTTAAACTCCTCCTTGAGCTTGGATTTCCTTGCAAAAGTACTTCTCCCCTTTTGCCTACAAATGAGCAACCATTGCTTCCCCTTCACCTAAGCTCCCCGTTGAGCTTTGATTTCTTACAAAGGTGTGTTGGTTTCCCACATAAACTCAACACTTCTTCCCCTTTGCCATACTTTAAAAATAACTCCAACAATATCTCAATTATTAGATTTTTTACCCTTTAATAACTATAAACATTATGTATTAACCCCCCATAAGATTATACACAAATTTACAGTCATTTGGACACTTTTCGAATTTGCTGCAAATAATTTTAGCCTGTATCAGTCGACTGAGATAATTACCAGTCGACTAACCCCTATCAAAAGGTAACTCACAGAATTATCAGTTGACTGAACCCTCCACCAGTCGATTGATACCTTGATATCAGCTCATTTCTACATTCTGAACCCAATTTCAGAAATGCACCAAAAATTTCATAAATTTTCAAATATTCTCAAGTTTTGTGAAGAGGTTTGTGGTACCCATGTCTACTTGGGAAAAATATATTTAAAAATATATATATCTCGGATCCCAAGATTGACATAAAATCCAAAACTAACAAAATGGTTCAATTGAACCTTAACCTAAAGTCCTAGTTTTGGCTTCCTCTTGATGTATCTGCCCACATCAGACCACAATGCATTCCTAGCATTGATTTATATATCATCTATACATGAAAAAATAATTTGCATGCAATATGATCTCAATGTCATATTTCATGCATAAAACACAAATCCAATGTGCCAAAACCCAAGGATTGAGACTCAAGTCTGTCTCCAAATCCTTTGGCACACTTCATGGTCCACCTAGACTTTCGGGATATATCCTCCCGAGATCCATTGACCATGGGTCCCAAATAGACTTTTAGAGCTCTCCCTTGAGCTCTTAACCTTAGTCATTTCCCTAGATGACTCAACAAATACAAGACTATACTGGTATACCTCCGATGATTCTTGACCTACGAACCTAACTTCATTAACCTTGGACAACTTGTCCTTAGTTAAGTCTTTCTTTCCCTTAACTTTAAATGACCTATTTTTGCCATTTTTGGATTTCCATCCTTGCATAGTTATATGCTACCCTAACATATTTCTTTTCATTTGCCTTGGATGTACCTAATTTGACATTTTTAGGTTTTTGTCCACCCAAACACATGTCAAGTCCCCTAGGTTCAATAATGAACCTATCTAGGACTCTCTCCATTTCCTCATGTCTTGCCTTCAAGACTTGATTTTCCAATTCTAGGGTTTTAACTCTAGAGTCTGTTGGATCGATAGAACCGATAGAGGGGGGTGAATATCGGAAAACTTTCGGATTTATGAAAAGAGCAATTTGCACAGCGGAAAGAAACAAAACACGTGAACACAGTACTTTTTTACTTGGTTCGGAGCCTAGATCGACTCCTACTCCAAGGCCCACGATCGTTGATCGTTTACTTTGGGCAATTATATATGAGCGCAAAATCAGTTTACAAGAATAGATTTACAAGTATAGTACCATAAACTTTTAAACAAAAAAAACTCTTCTTTTACCGACGTCTGGTTGTAGGTTGACTTTCTTGAGCAGCGGGACGTCGTCAGCTCGAGATGGGCAGTTTCCGGAGCAAGGTGTGAGCACAGAAGAGCGTGGAAGCGTTGGTTCGAAGTTGTTCTGGAAAGCTTGGGCGTTGGGTGCTATTTATAGCACCTCGGGGCACCCTGGACGTCGGGGGCGCCCTGCCACGTGTCAACCGATCCGGTTTTAGCTCGGTCAAGCGTTATCCCATCCGAATAGGGATAACTTTGACTCTGGGGGCGCCCTGGTCGCAGAGGGCGCCCTGCTTGACTTCTTCCGCGTAAAATTCTCGGCTGGATAAGGGTGACGCTTCGCAGGCTTGGGCGCGGGGCGCCTTGGCTGCTGAGGGCGCCCTGGTTGCTGAGGGCGCCCTGGCTGCTGAGGGTGCCCTGGCTACTGAGGGCGCCCTGCCCAGTAAGCAGCCGAAGCCTTTTTTGCTTCATTTGTTTCTGGTTCACCTTGGGGGCGCCCTGGACACTCAGGGCGCCCTGCTCAGCTGTTGCCTCACTCCTTTGAGGCTCTCTGAGTTGCAGACACACGTTCCTTCGGTCCTGCATCCAGGGTTAGTCCAAAACACAATAAAATAATTAATTATTAGTTTATACAGCCTTAGCTGTCTTGGTTCTGATTTTGGTCTCCAAAATGGAGCCCTAGGTCGAACCGACGCCTACTGTTCCCTCGACGGGGAACGCGTCCTCACCTACTCCTCTCGGAAGAATTTACCTGATGCCAACCGTTCCTTTGGTTGGACTTTTGCCTGACGGTCCTTTGTCAGGTCTTGGATGCCGAGCTGTCCTTCGCCCGGTGCCTAGCATTCCTTCGCTAGGGCTTTAGTCCCAAGCTGTCCTTCGCCTGGCGCCTAGCAGTCCTTTGCTAGGGCTTTTTACCCTGGCATTCCTTCGCCAGTGCCTAGCAGCCCTTCGCTAGGTGCCCAGCAGCCCTTCGTCAGGTCTTTGATGACTAGCAGCCCTTCGCTAGTTGCCTAGCAGTCCTTCGCTAGGACTTGATGACTAGCAGCCCTTCGCTAGTTGCCTAGCAGTCCTTCGCTAGGGCTTTGTATCCTGGCATTCCTTCGCCAGGTGCCTAGCAGTCCTTCGCTAGGGCTTTTTCTGCACACTCAGTGAACAACGTTAGATCACAAATAGTACTTAACTTTGAATCCTTTGCCAATATCAAAACAAGGTTCGATATGGTGCTTTCTGCACCAACAGAGTCAACATGCGCATCTTCGACATTCCTAGACCTACCCATCTTCCTAGGCATATGTCATCCCTTCTTGAGATTAATACCTTGATAATTTACTACTTTTCTCCTCTTAGTCATGGTAGTTTGGGTCTTATCGGGTCTAGCCTTGGGTAATAATTTTCTAGGGTTATCTACCTTGTTAACCTTATTCCTATCATTACACCTAAATCCATAATTATGCTTGGGTAAATAATCTATATTATTTCTAACAAGCATATATGAATTAGAAATTAGATTAAACTTTAAATTAGGGATTACCTCTCCTTTTACCTTTGAAGCTCCCCTTTACTTGAGCTCCTCTTCTTTTTCAATTTCTTCAAATGTCCTAGCTTTTTAAGCTCTCCTTTTCTTGAGCATTGTGTGGTAGTAGCCAAGCTCACTATACGTGAAGCAAATTATATGATTCTTATCCTTGACTCCATTCTTACAACCACATTAGTTTTTAAATGAACTTTACCGGATTTAGGGGTACCTCTTTTACCTTCTTGAGTGAAGGATACCTACTCTTGTAATGTCCTATTTAATCGCACTCAAAGCATTTGATGTGTGATTTTCCACACTTCTTGGTAGTTGAGATTGAGAGTTGAGCTTCCAAGATCTCCTCCACCTTGGATTGCTCTTCTTCTTCCTCACTTGAGGATGTGGATGATTTCACTTCCTCCTCTTCGGATGTCGAATGCGACTCAACTTCCGATTGGTCCTTCTCCTTTTCTTGGACCAATGAGCCCTTATCCTTTGGCTCCTCCACTTCTTGTCCTCGTGTAGAATTCTCATGAAGAGCTATCACCTTTTTCCATAGCTCATAAGCGTTTTTATATTCACCTACACGTGACACAATATAAGAAGGTAATAAATTTAAAACAATTCTTATTACTTCCTTATCTGACTCTGCTTCCTCCTTTTGTTCCTTGGTCCAATATCGAGGTCGGAGATGTTTTCCCTTTTTGTCCGTCAGAGCTTCAAACAGAACCTCCATTGCAATCCAATAGTCCTAATCCATTTGGAACCAAGTCTCTAACTGCTTTCTCCAATAATCGAAATCGTTTCGATCATATGGAGGTGGGATCCAAGTATCCCATCCTAGCGGATCATCCGAATCCATTTTTGTCTTCTTCCTCTAGCGCCTTGCTCCTTTGGCGGTTAGTCCAACAAGAGCAACCTTGCTTTGATACCACTTGTTGGTACTTGATCGGCCCAGCTAAAGGGGGGTAAATAGCCGATCACCCACTTATTTCGTGGTTCTCCCTACACTTTGTTAGTGAACAACGGAATACAAAATAAACTAAACTACCAAAAAAGAAATCAAACCACAAACATAACGATTTACATGGTTTGGAGATGACACTTCTACTCCACGGCTATCTGTAAGGTGGACGATCTCGATCCGTCTGTGGATGATTCCTCGAAAAACCTCCAGCTAGCTCGTGTAGCTCCTTGTAGGAGGAGAAACCTCACCACAAACTCGCAACAGCACTTGAGCACTTATAGATTACTAATAAGCTTTATCCAAGCTTATTTCTTCAACCTTTGCCCAGTCAACCCAAGCTCTCTTAAATAGAGCTCGTTCTTGATCCAGTCGTTACTAGTCGACTGGTGCCAACATTGGTTGACTGCCAGCTATCAAATTCAAATGTTACAACCCAACGTTCGAACTCAGCCGACACCAGTCGACTGTATAGAAGATCAGTCGATTGATCTTTCTGTGACCACTACCAGTCGACTGCTCCCAGCAGCAGTCGACTGGCCAGACCCTAAACGTAGGGTTGTATCTCAGAGAACAATCTCTTTGCACTTGTCCTCGCCCAACCAACCTAGACCTAGCTTTCTAACCTCCTCCATCAGCCTCGTGTCCTTCAAATGTCTCTCCATCCTTCACAACTTGCCTTCTGGAGTTTTTTTCGGTCTCGGTCCTTGTTGTCGGGTCTTCCATTGTCAAGATTTAGCCTTCTAGACTCTTCCATCAGTCTCGCATCCCTTAAATGTCTCTCCATCCTTCACGTTTTACCTTCTGAAGCTTCCTTCAGCCTAAAGATGTCTAGTTTATGCTCGGGTGTATGTTGGATTAGGAATGACTACTCTAAGTTTATGCTCGGGTGTATATATATCATTAGAAAGTTATGGATGTCTAGTTTATAACAAAAATATGGTGCTTGAAAATAATATTCCAAAGGAATCACCTTCTTGCAATTTCGCAGTATCCTCACGCAGTCTTCGTCGTTCCAGTCATGCAATACCCACTGCATTATATATATAGCAGATGATTGATTATTAATTATAAGAAAAGTACTAAAGAAGAAGATTAATGATATTGCATATTTGCATGCCTTGAGAATCACTGCATCTGCAGGGGGGACAAACTTGAACATGTCGCCGGCGATGGCGGCCACCGTTGGGTTTCCCTGCAGCAAAGCCACTACGTGCGGGAGATCGAACACGGCGCACTTGATCTGCGGGAAGGCGTCGGCGATGGCGGTGGCCAGCATGCCACTCCCTCCTCCGACATCCACCAGCGATTGCAGGCCTCCGAAGACGTCGTCACCGCCGCACTGTTCGAGGATCAATTTCACCACGAAGCTGGAATCGGCGGCCAAGCCCCGGTTGAAATTTAGGTTGAACTCGAGGTTGTTTCCGGTCAACTCGAACAACGGCTTCCCGTGGCAGAGGTCAAAGGCGGCGGGGGGTTCGTCGGCGGCGGCGAACCACCTGCTCAAGCTGTGCTAGGGGTCGATAAGGACCGGGTCGAGCACGGTGAACACGAGCGGGGGCATGTTCTCTGCTTTGCTGCTCACGAGAAAGGAGGCGGAGATGGGGGTGAGGGCGTAGGCGTAGGCCTCTTCTTTCTCATTGCTGGCGGTCGAGCTTCCGAAGAGGCGAGAGTGGACGAGTAGGCGCATGAGGCGGCGGAATGTGTCTGTTCTTGAAGGGGGAAAGGAGAGCTTGGTAAGCAGAACGGAGAGAGGAATAGGCTGGCCATGACAATGGATTACGTCGGCCATGCCGAGCTCGGCGGCGCACTTGAGGGCCATGGAGTATTAAATTAAAAGAAGTAGAGAGAGAAGAGAGGTAGAGAGAAGAAAGAGATAACAAAATAATTTTCTTAATTAAAAAAATTTATCCATGAGATACATAATTTATAGGGACCTTAGGAGACCTAGTCAAATGAAAAATTAATAATGACTGTTAATTAACAGATTTATAAAGAATCTGTCAATTAACATATTAATAAGGAAAATGTCTAATAATATAATAATATAAATTTATTCTCTTTAATCTCTTTTACCCCCCGACAAATTTAACGGGAGATCTCGGACGTTGAGTTTGCATGATAATTTGCTAAATCATTGTTTGGATAATGGCTTGGTAAAGATATCAGCAATTTGATCTTCTGCAGAGATATAAGAAACAGATAATTGTTTGTTTGCCACGCGCTCTCGAACAAAATGATAATCAATTTCAACATGTTTTGTACGAGCATGAAATACTAGATTTGATGTAAGATATGTTGCTCCAATATTATCACACCAAATTTTTGGTGCAATATCTGATGCAAGATGAAGTTCCGAAAGAAGGGATTAAAGCCAAATAATTTCTGACGTTGCATTGACTATAGCTTTATATTCAGATTCAGTGTTTGAACGAGATACTATAGGTTGCTTTTTCGAATTCCAAGAAATAAGATTTCGTCCAAGAAATATTGCATATCCACTAGTAGAGTCTCTATCTTCAGGAGAACTAGCCCAATCCGCATCACTATAGGCATGTAAATCTCGAGATGAGTGTCGATATAAAGAAGACCATGTAGAATAATGTCTTTGAGATAACGAAGTATTCTCTTCACACCTTCCCAATTTTGTTCAGTAGGAGTATGCATGAACTGACAAGCACGATTTACTGCAAACGTAATATCAGGGCGCGTAATAGTAACATACTGTAAAGCTCCAACAATACTTCGATAAACCTGGGGATCAGCCATCACTGAAGAGGAGGAAGGTGTAGAGACATTATTTGGAGCAATAGGTGTAGAGATCGAACATGCTCCATCCATTTTAGCTTTTTAAAGAAGCCTAGTAATATATTTGCTCTGAGAGAGGATATATCCTTTATCATGTGGAATAAGTTCAATACCAAGAAAAAGAGCATTTCCTAAATCTCGAATAGGAACCTGATTGAGAAGGCTTAATAAATTTGAGATGTCCTTTTGATCATTGCCAGTTAATAGAATGTCATCCACATAAATAAGAAAAAATATCATAGATCCATCATTATGTCTGTAGAATAGAGAGGAGTCAGTTTTTGATCCAGAAAAACCTTGAGCATGTAACCATTTAGATAATCGATGAAACCATGCACGAGGAGCTTGCCGAAGACCATATAAAGATTTCTTGAGATAACAAACATGAGATGAAAATTGTGGATGAATAAACCCAGGTAGTTGCTCCATAAAAATCGTTTCCTCAAGAATACCATGAAGAAATGCATTAGAAACGTCTAATTGTCGGATAGACCAATTAGAACTAATAGCTATTGATAACAATAATCTGACAGATGTAATTTTGATGACTGGGCTGAAGGTGTCATTGAAGTCAATACCTGGTTGTTGACTAAATCCTTTGGCTACAAGGCGAGTTTTATACCGTTCAAGAGAACCATCAGCTCGATGCTTAAGACGAAATATCCATTTTGAGCCCACAACATTCATGGACGGAGTGCGCGGAACTAGGCTCCATGTTCCATTGCGAAGAAGTGCATCAAATTATGTAGCCATTGCATTATGCCAATTTGGATCCTTGTTTGCCTGTGTAAAGCAAGTTGGTTCAATGATTTTTGAAGAAACCACTAGAGCTCGAGGAAGAGGATATCGAGTAGCCATTGGTGGGCATCGTGCATATATGTCACTTAAAGGAAGCATGCGATGAGGAGCACTATCATCTGAATCACTTGTTGACGGTGATGAGGAAGTGGGTTGGCATGGTGAGTTTGTTGCCGAACCTGTATTATCCGGGGATCCAGAGCTAGAGAGAATATTATCTTCGGCTAGTGAGACTTCTAAGATTGGAGCAGCAACTTGAGACGATTCTAATGGAATAGGAGAGTTATTAGGGAGCTCCGGAGCAGGACCTAGGATGTCATCTCTTCTGATAATGTTGGGTGATATCAAGAAAGTACCACCTATATCTGGAGAAGAGATTGAAGAGGCTGCGAAAAAGGGAACAGAGATTCATCAAAAGTAACATGTCGTGATGTATATATCCGTCCAGTTGGTATATGTAAGCAACGATACCCATGATGCATATTACTATAACCAAGGAAAACACATAATAATGATCGAGAGTCAAGTTTGTGTTTAGAGTAGGGGCGTAACTATGGATAACATACGCAACCAAAGATTCGAAGAAAGGTGTATTCAAGAGTTTGATTATAAAGTTTTTCTAAAGGACACTTATGATTGAGCAATGGAGTAGGAAGTCGATTTATGAGATATACTGTAGTACAAACAGCTTCATCCCAAAATTTACGCGGAACCGATGCATGATGAAGAAGAGCTAAGGCAGTTTCAACTATATGTCTATGTTTTCTCTCAGCAGAGTCATTTTGTTCTGGAGTGTGAGGGCAAGAAACTCGATAAACAATCCCACAAGAGACAAGATGACGATGAAGAGCTTGATATTCTCCTCCCCAATCAGAATGAAGAGAGAGTCTTTTGCGATTAAAATATCGTTCAACTTGTTTTTGAAAATTACAGAATATATCAAATAAATCAAATTTTCTTTTCATAGGATAAAGCCAAGTGTATTTACTAAAATGATCAATGAAGGTAACATAATATAAGAAACCTTGGTTAGATAAGATAGGTGCGGGACCCCAAATATCAGAATGAATTATTTCAAGTGGAAAATTGGAAACGCGTTCAAATGAAGAAAAAGGTAACTTATGACTTTTAGATTCCATGCATGCCTGACATGAATGAGATGGAGATGAAGTAGATAAATCACACCTATTTATGATCGATTGAACAATACGAAGGGAAGGATGACCAAGTCGAGCATGCCAGGCTGGTTTATTTGTGCGTTCACCAATAAAAGCTTTGATTGAAGAATTTTGAAGATAGTAGAGGTCATTTTTCATTTTTCCAAGAAATACTGTAGTATTTGTTCCTCTATCTTTTATAAGATAATGATCATGATGAAATTCAAAAAAGACATTGTTATCAAGGGAAAACTGACGTACGGAGAGTAAATTTTTAGTAATGGATGGAACATAAAAGATGTTGCGCATGTGAAAAGTACGATTAGATAAATGAATGTATGTGTTTCCAAGATTAGTAATATGCAAATCTGAGCCATCACCTACTTGTACCGTATCCGAACTAGTGTATGGTAGTACTTCTGTAAAGATATTGTAGTCTGATGTGACATGATGAATTGCTCTAGTGTCAATATACCATTCAGTAGATAAAAATTTTGAAGGTTTGCCATGAGTAGGCACAGATGAGAGAACTTTAGGATGGACTTGTGAAGTTAAAGATCTTCTTAAAGCTGAAGGGCCACCGATGAAGGTTCTATCGAGTCTTTTAGGACATTGAATACCAGTATGTCCAATTTGGTGACAAATTTAACATCTTCTTAAAGCTGAAGGGCCACCGATGAAGGTTCTGTCAAGTCTTTTAGGACATTGAATACCAGTGTGTCCAAATTGGAGATAAATTTGACATCTCTGAACATTCGACATCAAAATAATAATAAAGAACCAAAAATTGTTGTAGCTTGGGCCAAAAGGCACGGAGACTATTCCTCTTTTCCCCTACTTTCCCGTCATGAGTTGGCGGGTGATAAAAACGAGTAACGAGGATGACGAGCAAAAATAACAAAATAGAGGAGCTATGGCTCTAATACCATATTAAATTAAAAGAAGTAGAGAGAGAAGAGAGGTAGAGAGAAGAAAGAGATAATAGAATAACTTTCTTAATTGAAAAAACTTGTCCATGAGATACATAATTTATAGAGACCTTAGGAGACCTAGTTAAATGAAAAATTAATAACGAAACTGTTAATTAACAGATTTATAAAGAATCTGTCAATTAACAGATTAATAAGAAAAATGTCTAATAATATAATAATATAAATTTATTCTCTTTAATCTCTTTTATGGAGTTGACATAGCTAAAGATGATATTCTAGAGATGGTAGTGGCCTCCTCTCATTAGCTCAGCCTTGGCTACTTCATGATCACCATGAACACCATTCTCATTCATTGATTCCATCTCTAAACTATGGAATTAATGGATCTGATGGGGTTGAATACCCCAAGGCCGACACGTGAGCTGAAGAAGCTGAGTGGCAGGATATGACGAGTCTGAATGACTCTCTTTCCAGAGCTCCTGAGACCCTCCCGGGAAGGGAGACCCGGAAATCGACTCGAGTAGTTATCACCCCGAAGCTAGCTTCAGAAAGACACACCCCCGATCTCACCTCGAGGGTAAGACCCCGAGAGCATCTCGAAGAGACGAATGCCCGGGACCCCCGAGCCCAAAGAACCTCAGGATGGTGGGGCCCAAGGAACACTCAAGCAAAGGTCTGTTTCTCGCGGATCGGCAAAGTCATCCTCATCCGTTGTGACGGAATAATTACTATCCATGATTAGGGGTCATAAAGGCCTTAATCATCGCAACGACCCGGATTGAAGAACCGCGGCGACTGTTATCAGGGTGAACCGTCAACCGACAATCACGGGGACGTGGTGAGGATCATGGGTGCTCGTGGAGGGCCGCCGCAGGTATAAAAGGTAGTACAACCCCTCTGGTGAGGGGGATATACGCTCTTTACTACTTACGCATTTTTCCTGTCTTCTATTCTTCTCCATGAGCGTCGGAGTGGGCTTCGCCGGACAACCTCCGGCGTGTTTTCTTAACCCTCGAGATGATCTCACAGGGTGCGGAGTTCTTCCCCTCCCGTCAGTATCCACGTAAGCTAAACCTCGGTGACTGACCATCGACGTCGACTCCTTCCGCAATGAGTTTGGCGCCGTCTGTGGGAAACCAGTAAAGCACCTGAAGGAGCACCGATGGCAGAGCCGGCGGAAGAACCTAAGACTCTAATGAAGGAGGACTTTGACCTCCGCGAAGTCTTGCAGGTCGATCTCACTAATCCGCGGGAAGATGAAGGACCTAAGGAAGAACGAAGGGAGATCGAGAGCGAGGAAGTGCTGATTCACCCTCAACATAGAGGGGGAGTTATGCGAATCACCCTCGACCTTGCGTCGGAACTAAGAAGTCGTCTCGTAGATTGCCTGCGGAGCCACAAAGACGTCTTCGTCTGGGCCGCCGAAGAAATCAAAGGGGTTCCACCGGCGTTAGCCATGCACCATCTGCATGTTACGCGGGGATCCTGTCCTGTGAAGCAGAAACAGAGGCACTTCTCACCTGAGCAAGATAAGGCTATTCGAGACGAAGTTCAGAAATTGCTAAAAGCCGGACACATCCGAAAAGTTCAGTTTCCGGCCTGGTTAGCTAATGTAGTCCTCGTCCCTAAGTCGGGAGATAAGTGGCGGGTCTGCTTCGACTTTCATGATTTGAATAAAGTCTGCCCCAAAGATTGTTATGCCCTGCCTGGGATAGACTGGCTAGTGGACTCCACGGCCGGTTGTGAGTTTATTTCAATGTTGGATGCCTACCATGGATACCACCAAATCCCGCTTGCTCCCAAGGACTAGGAGAAGGTCAGTTTTGTGACGGCCAACGACACGTATTGCTACAACGTCATGCCTTTCAGCTTACGCAACGTTGGTGCCACGTACCAGCGGATGATGGACAAAGTCTTCAAGCACCAAATGGGGAGAAACATCGAGGTGTACGTGGACGATATCCTGGTCAAGACTGACAAGGGGGCGACATGATAGCCGACTTGGAAGAAACATTCGCCACCCTAAGGTCTAATAAGCTAAAATTGAACTCCACTAAGTGTTTGTTCGGGGTGAAGAGCGGTAGGTTCCTAGGTTACATGGTGACAAAGAGGGGGATTGAGGTCAATTCAGAAAAAGTGAAAGCTATTCTAGATATGCCGCCCCCTCGCAACTTCAAGGAGGTACATCGCCTGAATGGAAGAATCACGACGCTGTCCAGATTCATCTCTAAATCCGCAGATAAGACCCTGCCATTCTTTAAGATTCTGAGAAAGGCAGTCAAGTTTGAGTGGGACGAACATTGTGAGAAAGCCTTTGTCGAGTTGAAGGCTTATCTCGTCGCTCTCCCCATCCTCTACAAACCGGTGGAAGGGGAGACTTTGTTTGTCTACCTGTCGGTCGCAAAGCAGGCGGTAGGTTCAACGCTCGTTCGAGAACAAGACCGGGTGCAATACCCCGTATATTTCTTCGGACATCTTCTAAAAGACGCCAAAACGCGATATACCATGATGGAGAAACTGGCTTATGCCCTGGTCTTAATGGTCTGGAGGTTAAGGTCGTACTTCTTAGCACATCCCATTGTGGTCCTCACTAACAACCTGCTCGCACGAGTCCTTACTAATCCTGAAGCTTCAAGCCGGTTGATCAAGTGGATGACGGAGTTAAGCGAATACGGTATCGAGTATCAGCCTCGCGCCACTATCAAGGCACAATCCCTCTCAGACTTCATGCTGGAAACCATCCCGGAGGCTGAGGCCGAAGGAATGTGGAAGATCTACATGGAAGAGTATACCGATCGAGGGAGAAGGGCGTGTGCGATGTCTAAGGGATGAGAAGCCAGGGAGGAAGTCTGCTTGAGGAGAAGGTCGAAAGTTTGGTTCGAGTGAGATTAACTTTGCACGATTAAAAATCACCCAAAGCACTAGACTGTTGGTCAATCAGGGGTTGACCAGGCTCGGGGCGCACAAACCTAGTCGGGGTGCCTGATAGATTCTATTTTATTGATCATTTGAGTTGCTTAAATCCATGTTTGATCTATGTTTTTATTGTCAAAATTGTGAAATTGCCCTAGGTTTTAGAACTTACCTTTATTTTGGACTTAATTGCAAATATGCAAATTTTTGGATTATTTTGGCCATTAAATTCTTGATCTATTTTTGTAGGCATCAAGGTTCAAGGATCTAGGGCATATTGGGTCAAACTCGAGTCGGAAGTGACCAGGATCAGATTATCAAGATTACGATTAAATCTGGGCCGTTCGATTCGAAAGCGGGTAGATCGGAGCCATTCGGGATGATCTGAAGCAATCCGAGCTAGGGCTAGGGTTGATCAAGCACCCTGATCAAGATCTGAAGGTTTCATCACAATCTGAGCTCGATTGACCGTTGGATCAAGCTTGGAGGGCTCTAAATCATCCATTCAAAAGCTAGCTTGATCTGGACCATCCATTGCAAATCTGGAGGATCCAAGCTACCACGAGGCAGATCCTGACCCCAGATCATCATCATCAAAGTTTGGCTCAAATCAGACCAAGATCAGCCGTTGGATTGAAGCAAATCGATCTGAGCCGTCCATTGATTAATACTTAAGGAAAAACTCCACAGAGCTTACCCTTGTCGCGTCTTCAGCCAGCCTCCACTGTTCTTCGCCGTTCTTCCTTGTTTCTTCATCTTTCTTCGAAATTTTTGTTTCCATGAAGGCGTGACCACCTCATCTACCATTCCAGATCGAGTTCTGAGTCTCTGGAGATCAATTCCTTGAAGAATTCTGTCCATTTGCGCCGGAACAGGGAGTGCTTGAGGGTTTCGGCAGTTCCTCAGTCCGATCATTGGTTTCTCTTCCACAATCCATTTCCAAGTTTCAGAACCACTTGTAGGGGTTCTCAAGTGGCCTCTGAAGCTCCCCAAATCAACATCGCAGCTCATCCATCTGAGAAAGAGTGAATCGGATCAAAATTTCCAGCAAGTGCAGATTTGTGGCAGAATCAACTTCAGAAATGGATTTCTACTGATTTGCCGAGCCTAGGGGTTCGAAGCCGGCTCTTGATTGACAACCAAGAAGTCCTTGAGCTGAGGAAGGAGTTGAGGATTAGTTTAGCTAGTTAATTTTAGTTCTTTAGCTGTAATTTTCGATTCTTGCACTGTTCTGTTCTGAATTCTTGTTCAGCTGCTGTGATTTTCGATTCTTGAGTTCTTAGCTGTAGTTTAGCTTCAATTCTGCAAGTAGAGTAATATAGGAACTTGTTTAGTGATCAACTTAGTTAAATTTTAGTTTGTTTCAGCTTAAATTCTTGCTTGCCAACCATACAACTTGCGTGCCAAAGATTTCTGAAATTTTCATTCAGTTCTGAGTTTGTCTCAGATTCCTGATTTTCTGAGTTATTTCCGAGCTCTTAGTTATCAATCTTTGCTTTAGCATTAGGTAGATAGAGTGTTTAGTTTAAAAAGCACTTAATTTCAGTTTTTCATAACCCAAGGACAGATTGCGTGCCACTCTTAAGTCTGAAATTTCTTCAGATTTTAGAATTTTGCTAGGGTTGTTTGCTTGCCAAATTGTCTCCAGTTTTCATCATTAATTCCTGCCTTCGAGTCCACTATGTGTTTGCTTAGTTAACATATAACTTGGTTTTGATTTTCTGCAATTGAATCCAAGTTATTAGCTTAGCTAGCATCACATTTCCGAAAGTTTGGTTCCATTACTGCATTCGCTTTTATTTTTGCATTCTTTTCCTTGTTGTTGTTTGTGTCTAAGTGAGCTGTTTCTTCATCATTTCCTGCTAAGTTCTTGAGTGATAGTTTGCTTTTCAATTTCATTCGGTTAGCTTGCCAAGCTTGTCATTGCTACTTGTGTAAGGTCCAAATTTTGCATGTGTCTCCTTGTGTTAATCTAATTCGTTTTCAAAAACTTAGTAACTGCTTTTACCTCATTGCTTTACATTTATTTGGTTTGTTGCAAACAGAAAACGAATTCCCATAAAAAATATTGCAAGTGCTTGAGTAAGCTCCCATTAGGATAAGTACCAAGTGCCATTTCTTTGCTTAGTTCCCTTGTTCACTTTTCTTTATTTTTATTTCATTTTCTTTCTCAATTGCAATTTCACTTTCGATTGTATCCCAAACGAAAAATCCAAATTACTTATTTGAAACCCCAAAAAATGACGCATAACTACAAGTTCGAATCAAGCACGACAACTATCCCTGAGGAAAATACGACCTGTAGCCCCTTTGCTACATTCTTATACATTTTGCTTGTAAAAGGGTTTCCAGCAATTCATTGATATTTAAATTTGATGAGCCCATACATTTCGTGACAAATTAATTAGTATATTTGGGCGTGTCAAATTTTTGGCGCCGTTGCCGGGGATACTGTTAGTTGACTTGTTTGATTTTAGCTTGTACACTTATTGCACTTATTTCATATCATTCTTGACTATTTCTGTGCTTATTATCATATCTTTTGATTTGATTTTATTTGTTTTATCTTTTTATCCACTTTTACTGCGATTTGTTCTGTTTTTATGACCAGGTCTCTAGGTGCTGAATTAGAAGATTTCGATCCTGAGATTGAGAGGACTTTCAGAGTCAGGAGGAGCCAGGCTATTCTTTCTGAGACTGCAGATATCCCTCCACTTCAGACTATCAGCACTCACTCAGGCATTGACATGGCAAACCACCAGAGAACCATGAAGGAGCTCGCAGCACCTGATGCTGCATTTCAGTACTCCAGCATAGCATATCCAGAGCTAGGGGGAGTTTTGAGCTCAAATCGGGACTCATCAATTTGTTGCCTAAGTTTCAGGGTTTATCTGGGGAGGATCCAAACAGACACTTGCACGAGTTCCATGTGGTGTGCTCTACTATGAAGCCTCAGGGCGTTTCTGAAGAAGACATTAAGTTAAGAGCATTTCCTTTTACTTTGACTGGGGCTGCTAAGGATTGGTTGTATTATTTGCCCACTGGACATGTTGCTAGTTGGATTGAGATGAAGAGAGCATTTTTAGAGAAGTTTTTTCCAGCATCAAGGACCGCCATTATCAGAAAAAGTATCTGTGGCATTCAACAAGTGGTTGGAGAGTCCCTTTATGATTACTGGGAGAGGTTCAAGAAGTTATGCTCTAGCTGCCCTCAACACCAAATTAGTGAGCAACTTCTTGTGCAATATTTTTATGAAGGTTTATTACCTATGGATAGGAGCATGATTGATGCGGCGGCAGGGGGAGCCTTGGTAAATAAAACTCCGGAGCAAGCTAGAGTACTCATTTCTAACATGGCGGAGAATACTCAACAATTTGGGAGTAGAGCACTCACTACAAGAGGGGTTCATGAAGCTCAAGTGTCGCCTAATGAACAAAAAGAAAGCAAAAGTTCCTTGTTGGAGAACCAATTGACGGAGTTGGCATCTTTAGTGAAGCAAATGGCAGCGAACAATGTGAACCAAGCCTCAAATTCAACAACAACTTCATTTCCAAATCAAGTTACAAGAGTATGTAGCATTTGTTCAAGCCAAGAACATAATTCGGACCATTGTCCAAATCTCCAACAAGATGAATCGGTTGCGGCCTTGGCTAGAGCTCCATTCCAACGAAGAAATGACCCCTACTCATCTACCTACAATCCGGGTTGGAGGGACCACCCAAATTTGAAGTATGGTAACTCTTTTTACCAACAACCGCCTTCCAATCATCAAATTCAGCAAAATCATCCCTCATTTCAGAGTTCACAGCAGCCACAGCATGTTTTCCAGCCACAAAATCAACATTTTCAACAGCCACAGCAGCCTTCGTTTCAGCCTAATTCCCAACAATTTCAGCAACAATTCCAAGCATTTGATCCTCAATTCGAGCAACCCTATCAAGGGCAGCAAGGCTTTCAATCGTTCCCAGCTTTCCAAGCTCCAAATCAACAAATTTTTCAGCCATCACAGCCCATGAATCAGTTTTCACAACCCTACAATCAAGGGTTTCAAGGGCAGAATTTTCAGCCTTCGCCACCAAATTTTCCAGCTCAAAATCAGAATTTTCAAGGTCACAACGCCCAGCAATGTTTCCAAGCATATCAGCCATTTGATCAGCCTTATCAACAGCCCTACCAGTCATCTTATCAGTCCCAAAATTCAAGTTTTCAACAAAATCAGCAATCAAAATTTCAGCCTTCTTCTTTTTCCTTTCAAGGTCACTCAAGAAGCTATTCTAACCAAGGAGGTTGTGGAAGCTCAAATGGAGGAAATGATCAGCAACAACAGATGATGGAGATGCGACAAATGTTCCAACAACAACAACAACATATTCACAACCTTGAGAGGCAATTGGGTCAATTGGCTAGTGGGATCAATCAGAATCAAGCTCAAGGATCCAGTCAATTACCTTCCCAAACTATTCCTAATCCTAAATGAAATGTGAGTGCTATTTATTTGAGGAGTGGGAAGGTCACAACATCTCCAAAGAGACCAAGAGCAGAATTTTCAGGAGACCGGACAGCTTCTCAAAATCCGGCCACAAACAGCAGTGAAATGACTTCAAATTCGACTGATTCCACCCCTAGCCTGTTCCCAACTCAATCCTCGAGCGACCCTCCAAATTTGGTGGCAAACGGAGAAGAAATCAGTGGCGAGACGCAAAGGACAGCAGCCACTTCGCAGGAGACAGCAGGGCAGAATTCAGCCTCTCCAATTCCGGCCAAAGTTGATGATTTTAGGGTGTCGTTGCCTTTTCCACAGGGGAGAACTCCAACCAAAAGACAAGGGGAGAAGGAGAAGGCTAAGGAATTTAATGAACTAGTGGAGCTTTTCAGCAAAGTGGAGATCAATATACCTTTGTTGACCATGATCAAAAGAATTCCAAAGTATGCTAAGTTTTTGAAGGATCTTTGTGTTAACAAAAGGAAGCTTAAGGAAAATGAATTGGTCAGCATTGGGAAAAATGTTTCTTCGCTTATCCATGCCTTACCTCAGAAATGTGAAGACCCTGGGATGTTTACTGTTTCTTGTGAGATTGGGAGCACCATATTTCACGATGCTATGTTAGACTTAGGAGCTTCTATAAATGTGATGCCCAGGTCAGTCTTTCAGATGCTCGGCATAGGCCCTTTACAGCCCACTGGCGTGATGATACAGCTAGCAGACAGGAGCCAGACACGCCCAGCAGGTATGATTGAAGATGTTTTGGTGAAGGTAAAGGAGCTGATATTTCCTGCTGATTTCTATATTTTGGATATGGAGGGAGATTATTTGGCACACCGTTCTCCACTGATTTTAGGCAGACCGTTTCTGAAGACGGCCAGAACAAAAATCGATGTATATGCCGGTACACTTTCTATGGAGATTGGAGATACGGTTATTCAGTTTAGCCTCTTCGATGCTATGAAGCAACCGAGAGAGGATCACTCCATCAGGAGCATGGATATTATTGAGAAGCTGGACCAGACAGAGATAGAGGCTGAGGGATTTCTAGAGGATTTTTCTAGAGAAGCTATTCATTCAGAGGAGGTTGAGAGAGTATTTACTGCTGAGACTGAGGAATTTTCAGAAGACATTTCAGACACATTTACAGCTGGAGAGATTATTCTAGGTGTAGGGGATTGCGCAGAGCCCCAAGGATCACCTATTTCTGTTGAGATTCAAAGTGTAGGGGATTGCACAGAGCCCCAAGGATCACTTATACCAGTTGAGCACCTACTAGAACCTGAACCTGATACGGACTCTATACTTGACCAGGAGGGAGCTATGGACACATCTATCATCGTGGAACCTCTAGGTATTTTTCAGCGCGATCAGGTAAGTATTTCTTTTATTTTTTTGGATACATCAAGAGGGGCACCAAAAGTTGATTTTATTGGCTGCGATACATTTCTTGATTTGTCATGTGTTGGGAATAATTGGGAAAATTTCATTGGAACATCCAAAATAGATTTCATTGATTATGATAAGTGTCTTGATACATCTTGGGTAGATATTCATTGTAAAAAATTCTTTGAGACGCCTAAACTTGATTTTATTGGATGTGATTCATTTTTGGATAAATTGTATGCAAAGACTGATATTATTTTATTTCCTTCGTACCCTGCACGCTCTAGAAGGGTAGTACATTGTTTTGCAGGGTCCAGAAGACTGCTGGAGTGGGAGCTTCATTTGAACAGACTGAAACCTCCTGAAATGTGTCCCAAAAAGAATAAAGAGGGAGTAGATTTTACTTTAATTCAAAACACTCTACCTCTTACATGGGTCTTGTATTTAAATAATCTTCGTCCACCTGAACAGGTTGCAGTTAAATCCAAGTGTGGGGGAGCGATGCACAGTGAAGTGGAACAAATGGAACAAGCTCTTTCGCACACCCTGACTCCTCCACTACCACGGTGGAGGCTTTTTCTTGACAGACTCCGACCGCCAGAAATAAAAGGGAGTTTGATTTTTATTGCCTTTTCCTTTATTGCATGTTTTCACTCTTAAAATGAGTTCTTGTTAATAAATAAGTGAGTAGAGTAAACTGAATAAATAGACATTGTAGATACCATGTTATGTCTTTTAGCACTTTTCCATGATTAGGAATAAATGTATCCCTCTAGGTTATCTTCATGTCATGTTAGAGTCTTTTGAAAATAAATTAAATTTGGTTGTCGAAACTTAGGGTTTAAGCTCATGGATGAAATCTTGAATATTTGAGTACTACTTGGCTTTGGATTCTTAATTGAGAATTTGAGATGGATTATTTTTACCTAGTGAGATTAGCCTTATTTTGTGATACACACATGTTATTGTACTCTAGAACTTGCTTAGGTTCTTTCCAAATCATATTTCAATGGTTGGATCACATCTATAGGGACTAATCATTTTATTTACCTTTCCACATCTATTTGCCTATTCTATTCTAGTTGTCTTTCCTTATTGCTAATCTTAACCCTAATTTTTCTATGGACTTGTTTGCTTGGGATATTTTTCATGATGCTATTTTGCCCGAGACGGACAAAGATTTAAGTGTGGGGGAGTGATTAGTGATTTGGAAGCAAATTTTATCAAGGATGCCATTTCGAAAAAAAAAAATTTTTTTTTGCCAAGGGATCAAAGATTGAAAAGATTGAAGATTCTTGACCATCAATTGGAGATCCAAGCCATGTTGTGCCAAGGAGGGAAGGAAGGAGTTTTTGTGTGCAAATTAGCAATGGAATGGCAGCTGAACTTAATTTAAAACCAGAGCTGAGTTGAGATGCAAAGTTGAAAAATTTGTAACAAATGAAGAGAAAGGAATTCTGTGTCAATGAAACATTTATTAAGCATGACTGGGTCAACAAGATTTGGAATCATGGAAGTTAAATTGCTGTGTTTAAGTCTGAATTGCAGCTGTTTAATCTGAATTGAAGCAGTCCCAGACCAGAAGATTGTGAGCTGACCAAATCCTGGAAAATGCTGAAACTGCCAAATCTGTATTGAAGCTTGTTTGCAAGGAAATTCTGAACAAAGGCTGAAAAGGGAGTACTGAATCTGAACTTGAATTGCAGGAATTCATTGCAAAGTGAATTCGGGTGAAGATGAGCAAAGCTGAATTGAAGCTGCAAGGTGCTGAAAAATCCATGCAAGGCAAACTGCTGTACCAAGTTCAAAGGTGCAGAAAATCGTTTCAATTTAAAGCTGAAGGGAAGATTTCTTGGCTGTAAATTCAGAAATTGTTGCTCACGGGAAGGGATGAATTGAAGCTGATATTTGATCAGAATTCAAGCACAAACAGAGTTGCAAGACTGTTGGCCACAACATAGCTGAATACTGATTTTAGGGTTGGACTCAAAGGTAGGGAAGTCAAGAGCAGCCACCTGTTGTTGTAAACTCTGAATTGAAGCTCAATTGCAGGCTGATAAAATTGAATTTCCAGCCTACTTTAATCACCAACAACCGACTTGGATTGTAGGGAAGCCTCTCGACAGTTATTAGAGTTTATGGATGATCAGAAATGTTGAAAAGAGCTGAGAAGAAGCTGAACACAGCTGGAAAACCTGAAGCTGAACAAATTCTGTGCAGTGCAGAATTGATGTGCTGATCTGAATTGAGTTGCAAAAGTGGGTTTCAAGGACTGCTAATCAAGGATTAAGTGAGCCATCTTCACCAGCATTTAGATATTTCGAAAAGCAGCAAGCTGAGAATGCAGCTAGGGAAGAAAAAGAAAAAAATCAGGGTCAAAAGGGCTGAGAATGCAGTTTGTATCAACCTAGGGTATGAAATTGAAGCACATGGCAAGGGTTGAGTTGAAGCTGATATCTGATAGGAAATTAGAGCTTAATTGAGGCTTATCAGAAGCTGAATTGCAGCTGGACAAATCTGAGTTCAAGGAGGATATGTGCAGAAATTTTCATACAAACAGATTTTGCACAAGTTTGTGTCAACTTGGGGCTGAATTTAATTTTTCAAGGCTGTAAAATAAGGAATGAAGTACACAAATGAAGTGAAAGGAAAGGAAATCTGTATAATCTGATGAAGCTGAGTGAAGACTGATCATTTGCTGAAACTGCCAAATCTGAGCTAAAATGCATTATAACCTTGTAATCTGAATTTTGAGTACTACATCTGATGAATCAAGATATTAAATGTCGATGGTATCTGAAGTTGAAGGTGCACATTCAATTTCGGATGCAAGAAGAACAAATGGATGCTAGAAACTGCTGAAGAGAATAGCAAATGAAGAAGTGGTTTGGCTGAAATTCGAGTCATGAGCAGAGTTGAATTTGAGTGGAACTATTGAGTTTTCTACTATCAATTGAAGCAAGAACCACTTGATGCAATTGCTTGAAGAAAACATGTTCTTGATTCTGAAGTTGATGCCGTGAGCTGAAATCTGAGAGCAGAAAAAGAAAAAAAAAAGAAAAGAGAAAACAGTTTGAAGAAAATTTTTGTGAACTAATTCCTTTGATTGAGTTGTTTGAACTCTCTACTACCCTTTAATTGCTAGAAGATTAGAGATGATTCTGAGAAGGACTTGGGAGCTGAGCACGGCATGATTGAATAAAATGAGCCCAAAGCAGAAGTGAACAGCTGAAGAAAAAGAGGAAAAAAATCAGAAAAGAAGGAAACTAAAGAGATAAAAGGGCACCCAAAGGAGTTTCGGATTCTTGCATTTAGTGGAATGTTCTCATCCGAATTACATCTTTGTTCCACTATCTTTTTGACTCCACTAGAGGCAAAGGAAGCAGAAAGGAATTCAGTAACTGTCCACAAGAAAAAAAAAAGAGAGCACAAAGGGAGAAGGTGTGCCAACTTGTAAAGGGAATGTATCAAGAGTTAGCTATAAGGGTTGTTGAGTGATAATTTTATATTGAGTATCTATTTTACTTGATATCTCATGTTCTTTGATACAAATCTGAGCCGAAAAGAAAGAAGAGAAAGAAGAATGAGAAAAAGGGAAGCAAAGTTGGCACGAATAGATAAAAATTGGCACAAGAGGTCAAGGCAAGGTTTTTCCTCCAAATAAAAGGCAATTACTCAAGTTTGACTTCACAACACTTTTGCGATCATTAAAGGACTGTATGGAAAGCAAAGAGCATTGGAAACATCCTCAAGCACTCAAGTCTTCCACTTTACCAATTTTTCCATTTCCATAGTTTTTATTTCACTCCTTACCATTTTCTATGTTTTGCTTTGTTTTTATAGATGTTGATCCTATTCATGATGAATGGTAGAGAGTAGATAATAAGCAAGCCTATGGTAGTGCAAGAAGCATGTGTGTTTGAGTGAGCTCCACTTCCATCATCAACTTAGAATTTAAGGAGAGAGCCACCACTATTTTCCTTGAAAGGCTAGTGATTTAGATTCATCTCAATGACTCATGATAGATGAAAAGGGCCAAGTTGTTGATTTAAGGACAAGATAGTAATCCATAGAGCTTAGATTTATGAGAATTGGCAACCCTAGGTAATTTCTTTTCAATTGCTTCTAATTATGCTTAAGTAAATCTAGGGGATACATATTTATTGTTTTCGCGAGACGCTCAAGGCTAAGTGTGGGGGAGTTGATAGATTCTATTTTATTGATCATTTGAGTTGCTTAAATCCATGTTTGATCTATGTTTTTATTGTCAAAATTGTGAAATTGCCCTAGGTTTTAGAACTTACCTTTATTTTGGACTTAATTGCAAATATGCAAATTTTTGGATTATTTTGGCCATTAAATACTTGATCTATTTTTGTAGGCATCAAGGTTCAAGGATCTAGGGCATATTGGGTCAAACTCGAGTCGGAAGTGACCAGGATCAGATTATCAAGATTACGATTAAATCTGGGCCGTTCGATTCGAAAGTGGCTAGATCGGAGCCATCCGGGATGATCTGAAGCAATCCGAGCTAGGGCTAGGGTTGATCAAGCACCCTGATCAAGATCTGAAGGTTTCATCACAATCTGAGCTCGATCGACCGTTGGATCAAGCTTGGAGGGCTCTAGATCATCCATTCAAAAGCTAGCTTGATCTGGACCATCCGTTGCAAATCTGGAGGATCCAAGCTACCACGAGGCAGATCCTGACCCCAGATCATCATCATCAAAGTTTGGCTCAAATCAGACCAAGATCAGCCGTTGGATTGAAGCAAATCGATCTGAGCCGTCCATTGATTAATACTTAAGGAAAAACTCCACAGAGCTTACCCTTGTCGCGTCTTCAGCCAGCCTCCACTGTTCTTCGCCGTTCTTCCTCGTTTCTTCATCTTTCTTCGAAATTTTTGTTTCCATGAAGGCGTGACCACCTCATCTACCATTCCAGATCGAGTTCTGAGTCTCTGGAGATCAATTCCTTGAAGAATTCTGTCCATTTGCGCCGGAACAGGGAGTGCTTGAGGGTTTCGGCAGTTCCTCAGTCCGATCATTGGTTTCTCTTCCACAATCCATTTCCAAGTTTCAGAACCACTTGTAGGGGTTCTCAAGTGGCCTCTGAAGCTCCCCAAATCAACATCGCAGCTCATCCATCTGAGAAAGAGTGAATCGGATCAAAATTTCCAGCAAGTGCAGATTTGTGGCAGAATCAACTTCAGAAATGGATTTCTACTGATTTGCCGAGCCTAGGGGTTCGAAGCCGGCTCTTGATTGACAACCAAGAAGTCTTTGAGCTGAGGAAGGAGTTGAGGATTAGTTTAGCTAGTTAATTTTAGTTCTTTAGCTGTAATTTTCGATTCTTGCACTGTTCTGTTCTGAATTCTTGTTCAGCTGCTGTGATTTTCGATTCTTGAGTTCTTAGCTGTAGTTTAGCTTCAATTCTGCAAGTAGAGTAATATAGGAGCTTGTTTAGTGATCAACTTAGTTAAATTTTAGTTTGTTTCAGCTTAAATTCTTGCGTGCCAACCATACAACTTGCGTGCCAAAGATTTCTGAAATTTTCATTCAGTTCTGAGTTTGTCTCAGATTCCTGATTTTCTGAGTTATTTCCAAGCTCTTAGTTATCAATCTTTGCTTTAGCATTAGGTAGATAGAGTGTTTAGTTTAAAAAGCACTTAATTTCAGTTTTTCATAACCCAAGGACAGATTGCGTGCCACTCTTAAGTCTGAAATTTCTTCAGATTTCAGAATTTTGCTAGGGTTGTTTGCTTGCCAAATTGTCTCCAGTTTTCATCATTAATTCCTGCCTTCGAGTCCACTATGTGTTTGCTTAGTTAACATATAACTTGGTTTTGATTTTCTGCAATTGAATCCAAGTTATTAGCTTAGCTAGCATCACATTTCCGAAAGTTTGGTTCCATTACTGCATTCGCTTTTATTTTTGCATTCTTTTCCTTGTTGTTGTTTGTGTCTAAGTGAGCTGTTTCTTCATCATTTCCTGCTAAGTTCTTGAGTGATAGTTTGCTTTTCAATTTCATTCGGTTAGCTTGCCAAGCTTGTCATTGCTACTTGTGTAAGGTCCAAATTTGGCATGTGTCTCCTTGTGTTAATCTAATTCGTTTTCGAAAACTTAGTAACTGCTTTTACCTCATTGCTTGGCATTTATTTGGTTTGTTGCAAACAGAAAACGAATTCCCATAAAAAATATTGCAAGTGCTTGAGTAAGCTCCCATTAGGATAAGTACCAAGTGCCATTTCTTTGCTTAGTTCCCTTGTTCACTTTTCTTTATTTTTATTTCATTTTCTTTCTCAATTGCAATTTCACTTTCGATTGTATCCCAAACGAAAAATCCAAATTACTTATTTGAAACCCCAAAAAACGACGCATAACTACAAGTTCGAATCAAGCACGACAACTATCCCTGAGGAAAATACGACCTGTGGCCCCTTTGCTACATTCTTATACATTTTGCTTGTAAAAGGGTTTCCAGCAATTCATTGATATTTAAATTTGATGAGCCCATACATTTCGTGACAAATTAATTAGTATATTTGGGCGTGTCAGTGCCCGGACCATACTTGTCAATAGCGCAGGATAGCGGAGCTATTGTGGCGGAGCGGAGCGGAGCGGCCTGGGAGTGCAACGCAACGCACAGGAGCGGTGCGTTTCGCCATAGCGGCTGTCACGGCCGCTATTGCGGCTCGTCGCGGCCACTATCGCGGCTCATCGCGGCAACTATTGCCACGGCGCCAAAAAGACCATAAACCCCTTTCTTTATTACCATTTTAAATATAATGGAGGGGCTAAATGATCATTTTGACTAACCCTATTTCATTTGTTTATCTGCGGTAGCTTGTTGTCTTTTATATTTTGTTGTTCTTCTATAATTTGATGGTGTTGTTTTTTTTTTGTTGTATTGCCCTTAGAACTTGATGTTTATGACTTTATGTAATATTGATGGTTTTAGCTGGTTGTTTTTGCTCAGATAGTATGCATTACAATTTACAACTAATTACTCTCTCCGTAACATTTTTATCAAATAGCGGCCAGAACGCTATCCGCTATCCCGCTATAGCATTTTTAGAGTCGGCCGCTACGCGCCGTTATCCGCGTTTGACAACTATGACCCAGACCCGTCGGGGCACTCAGACCTTGTCGGGGCACACACAGCTAGTCTGAGCATCCGAAGTGGAGTGCCTTATCGCAAAAGAGTTGTTTTTAGCCATTGCAGAGTGAATCAGAGTTGACCGAACTCTAGGTGCTCCAAGAAACTCAAGGCACCTCGGATGTGTCATGTCAGCAATAGACAAGTTCTTCCAGGGGCTATAAATAGAGCCCCTTGAGCTCAAAAAGAAACACAACTTTCAGTATTCATTTCTTATTCTATTCTCTAAATGTTCTGTTCTCTCAACGATTGTAAGAGACTTCTCCATCATCATCAAAGGAGATCTTTTAGTGGAGTGTTCATCATCTTGGATTAGCAACCACCTAGGTTGCAAACCAAGTAAATAGTTGTACCTCTTTATTTTTATATTTATTACTTCTAATATTTAATAGTGTGTCCTTGCTAGAATAGAAAGCAAGAGAGTTAGTTTTAATTTAGAGGACTATTGACCCCCCTCTAGCCGGCCCAACACAATCCAACAATTAGTATCAGATGTTGAGTCAATCTATGATCTGTGGGACCATGTGTTTTGATGTTTGGGCAAAGGGTTTATGTTAGATTTACCCTTGTATTTGATGTGTGTATTTTGTTGGAATCGATGACCCGGCTATAGGGGGTGAATAGTTCGACATCCAAATCGTCGGTTCTCTCCTACACTTGTTAGTGTGTACGCGGAATAACAATTAAACTAAACTAACAAGAAGAGAGACAAATTAATTTACGTGGTTTCGAGATAAAGCTCCTAGTCCATGGATGTCCGTAAGGTGGACAATCCCTATCCGTCGGTAGATTAGTCCCCGGAGAACTTCCGACTAGCTCGTGTTACTCCTTGTGGGTAGAGAAACCTCACCACAATCTCAACAAAAACTCTGAGCTTGGTAGACTACTAATTAGCCTTTAACCAAGACCAATTTTGTTAACCCTACTCAGCCAAACCGAGCTCCCTTAAATAGAGCTCGTGGCTGAGCTAGCCGTTACCAGTCGACTTGTTCCACCACTAGTCGACTGATCGAGCCGAATCCGAATGCTACAACTCAACGTTTAAATTTCCAGTCGACTGTAAAGAAGATCAGTCGATTAATTTTTCTATGACCTCTACTAGTCGACTAATCCCATACCAATGACTGGTACAACCCTAAACCTAGGGTTTCCTATCCCGAGTACAGTTTACTCGCACTCGGACCCTCATGATCGACTTGACTCATCCTTTGTAGCTTTGACTCTTACCTTCAAGTCTTATTCGGTTTGGCTCTCGTCCCTCGGATGCATACAAGCCCGCGGCTCGTCTCCACATGTCATCCTTCACATATGCCTCGAAGTGCGCTTCTCTCGGCTCATCGTTGCTGCCTTGTCCACGGTCTCTCGGATGCCTATCCATCCTTCACTGGAGATGAAGCCGTCAAGCTGAATCATATGTGTAACCTACAAACCTATACACTCAAATACACATTAAATACAAGGGTGAACCTAATTAACTTAAACCCTTTGCCCAAACATCAAAGCATATGGTCCCACGGACCATAGATTGCCTCAACATATTTAAATGTGCAAGTTTTGTGGATACACATAGACTTAGCTTGACGGCTTCGGGTTCAGTGAAAGATGGAGCTTCCGAGAGACCATGGATAAGGGAGCAATGATGAGCCGAGGGAAGCACACTTCGAGGCATACGTGAAGGATGACATGGAGATGAGTCGTGGGCTTGTATGCATCAGAGGGATGAGAGCCAAAGCGAAGAAGGCTTGAAGGCAAGAGTCAAGGCTGCAAAGGAGAGTCAAGTAAGTCATGAGGGTCAGAGTGTTAGTGAACTATACTCGGGAAGGCAAACCCTAGGTTTAGATTTATCAGTCGATTGATATGGGATCAGTCGACAGGTTGAGGTTACAGAGAAATCAGTCGACTGATCTTCTATGCAGTCGACTGGTGTCAGCTGAATTCAAACGTTAGGATGTAACGTATGAATTCGACAACTGACAGTCGACTGGTGTTGACATTAATCGACTGGTAGCGGTTGGATCAACAACGAAATCTATTTAAGAGAGCTCGGTTTGCTTGAGCAAAGTTGATGAAATTGGTCTTGCTAAAGGTCAATTAGTAGTCTAAGTACTTAGGAGTTTTTGTTGCAGTTGTTGTGAGGTTTCTCCACCCACAATGAGCGACATAAGCTAGCCGGATGTTTTCTGGGGAGTCATCTACCGACGGATCGGGATCATCCACTTTATGGGCAACCATGGAGTAGGAGCTTTACCACCGAACCATGTAAATTGGTTTGTCTCTTTTCTTGTTAGTTTAGTTTAATTGTTTTTCTGCGTACACACTAACAAGTGTAGGAGAGAATCGAGAATTGAGGGTAACGAGCTATTCACCCCCTCCCTCTAGCCGGCCTACGATCCCATACAATTGGTATCAGAGTGAAGGTTCGCTCGTCTACAGACTAACCGCCGGGAGAGCAAAGCGCTAGAGGAAGATGGCACTTGAAGAAAAATTAAGAGGCGACATCACTATTCCACCTCCACACGATCGTGACAACTTTGACTATTGGAGGTTGCGGGTGAAGACGTGGTTCGACATGGATTGGGAGATGATGATAGCCATTGAAAAATCATTCCAAGCTCCAAAAGACAAGCATAGGAAGAAACTCCGACTATGCTATTGGAACAAGGAGCAACAATCACAATCAAAGAAAAATGAGAAGGTAATCTCAATTTTAATTAATGTTTTGTCTAATGATGTGATTAGGAGTGTAGGTAAGTACAAGAGTGCTCATCAGCTATGGAGCAAAGTGATTGCTCTACATGAAAGCCCTACACAACCACAAGAAGAAGAACCCAAGGAGATGAGTTTAATGGTCCAAGAGGAGAAGAAGGGTCAATCGGATGAGGAGATGAGCCCAACATCCGAGGAGGAGAAAGAAGAAGAGGAATCATCCACCTCATCTAAGGTTGAAGAAGAAGTCAACCTACCGAGCACCTCGACAGAAGCAAAATCAAAAGGCCACATCACTTGATTTGGGTGCAATGAAAAGGAGCACTACAAGGACAAGTGTCCATTGGGTAAGAAGGAGGTAAACCCTAAACCCATTTCAATTCCTTTAAATTCTAATATGCGTTGTAGGAAGAAGAAGGAGAAGAAGCACATTAGATGCTTCACATGTGGTGAGTGGGGCCACTACCACACCAAATGCTCAAGGAAGGGAGAATTCAAGAAGTTGGAGCATTTGAGGAAATGAGAGAAGAAGGTGAAAAAGAAGAGCTCACATCAAAGGGGATCTTCAAGGGTAAGGGAGGTATACCCTAATTCGAAGTATAATTCAAAATTAAATTCCTCCATGCATGCTAGAAATAATGTAGATTATTTACCCAAGAATAATCATGGATTTAGGTATAATGATAGGAATAGGGTAAACAAGATGGATAATCCTAAGAAATCATTATCCAAGACTAGACCTAATAAGATTCAAACTACCATGCCTAAGGGGAGGAATGTAGTAAATGATCAAGGCAGTAATCCCAAGAAAGGGAGACATATGCCTAGGAAGGTGGGTATGTCTAGGGATCTCCAAGCTGGACATATTGACTCTACGGTTAGAACCTTAGAATTGAAAAACCAAGCCTTGAAGGCAAGACTTGAGAAAATGGAGAGAGTCCTAGATAGATTCATTATTGGACCTAGGCTACTTGACATGTCTTTGGGTGGTGGTCAAAAACTCAAAAATGTCAATTTGGGTAACTCATCTAAGGCCAATGAAAAGATATATGCTAGAGTAGCATATAACTATAGCAAGGAGAAGTCCAAAAATGACAAGGGAGTGTCATTTAAGGACAAGAAGACTTTAATCAAGGACAAGGTATCCAAGGTTAAAGGAAAGAAGAACTTAACCAAGGACAAGATGTCCAAGGTTAAGAAGGTGAGGTTCGTAGGCCAAGAATCACTGGAGTTACATTGGGAGGTGGCTAAGACTAAGAACTCAAGCGGGAGCTCAAAGAGCCAATTTGGGACCCATGGTCAATGGATCTCCGGAGGATATCTCTTGGAGGTCTAGAGGAACCATGGAATGTGCTAAAGGATTTGGAGATGGATTTGAATCTCAACCTTAGGGATTTGACACATATGGTGTGTGTTTCATGGATAAAAATATGACATTGGGGTCATATTGCATGAAAATTAGTTTTTGATGTATAGATGTCATATAAACCAATGCTAGGAATGCATTGTGGTTTGGTATGGGCAGATACATCAAGAGAAAGTCAAAACTAGGACTTTAGGTCAAGGTTCATTTGAACCATTTAGCTAATTTTGGATTTTATATCAATCTTGAGATTGGTGATAGATATAATTTTGAATGTATTTTTTCAAGTAGATACGAATATCACAAATCTCTCTAGAAAATTTAAAATTTTTTGAAAAATTATGGAATTAGTTATGCATTTCTGAAATTGGGTTCATAATGTAAAAAAGACTGATTTCTTAGTGTCAGTCGATTGGTGCAGGAGACAGTCAACTCATAATTCTGTGAGGTGTTTTTCGATAGGGATCATTCGACTGGTAACTATCTCAGTCGACTGATATATGCTGAAATTGTTTTTAGTAAAGTCGAAAAGAGTCCTAATGATGTCAAATATGTGTATAACCTTATGGGGGTTATTACACAACGTTTATGATCATTAAAGGTCATAGAGTCCAATAATTAAGATATTATTGGAGTTCTTTTTGATGTGTAGCAAAGGGGGAGAATTAAGGTTTAATTGAGAAAATCTTATGTACTTTTACAAGAAATCCTAGCTCAAGGGGAGATTAGGTAAAGGTTGTTGCTCATGTATTGACAATGGGGGAGTCTTGTAATAGGTTCTTAAAAAGCTTTTGGTAAGTCGAAGTGTAGGGGGAGCCTTGGAGAGGTTCTTAAAAAATCCGTTGATGAAAATCCTAACTCATTGGGGAGTTAGGTATGGGGGATGCTTTGTGATAGGATCCATGTATGTTTGCATTGCATGTTAGCATATGTATTGGCAGTGTAAGTCCAAGGTGTGACCTTGGCGACGTAAGTCCAAATGTTTATTAGCATGTTGATTTGCTATTTATTTTTTCTAACTTAAACGTATTGTCAAACATCGGAAAGGGAGAGATTGTTAAGGCAATCTATGGTCCGTGGGACCATGTGTTTTGATGTTTGGGCAAAGGGTTTATGTCACGTTTACCCTTGTATTTGAGATGTGTATTTGAGTGTGCATGTTCTATAGGATATACATAGACTTAGCTTGACGGCTTCGGGTCCAGTGAAGGATGGAGCATCCGAGGAACCGTGGACAAGGCATCAACGATGAGCCGAGGGATGCATATTTCGATGCATACGCGAAGGATTACATGGAAACGAGCCGCGGACTTGTATGCATCCGAGGGACGAGAGTCAAAGCGAAGAAGGTTTGAAGTCAAGAGTCAAGGCTGCAAAGGAGAGTCAAGTGAGTCGTGATGATTCGAGTACGAGTGAAGTGTACTCGGGAAGGGAAACCCTAGGTTTAAGGTTTTACTAGTCGATTGATATGGGATCAGTCGACTGGTTGAGGTCATAAAGAGATTAGTCGACCGATATTCTGTGTAGTCGACTGGTGTCGGTTGAATTCAAACGTTGGGTTGTAACGTTCGAATTCGACAGCTAGCAGTCGACTGGTGTTGGCACCAGTCAACTAGTAACGGCCGGATCAGCAACGAGCTCAATTTAAGAGAACTCGGTTGCTTGAGCTAGGTTGATGAAATTGGTCTTAGTTAAAGGCCAATTAGTAGTCTAAGTCCTCAGGAGTTCTTGTTGAAGTTGTGGTGAGGTTTCTCCACCCGCAAGGAGCGACACGAGTTAGCCAGAGGTTTTCCAGGAAATCATCAACTGATGAATCCAGATCGTCCACCTTACGGACAGCCGTGAAGTAAGAGTTTTATCTCCGAACCATGTAAATTGGTTTATCTCTTTTCTTGTTAGTTTAGTTTAATTATTATTCCACGTGCACACTAATAATTGTAGGAGAGAAACCAATAGTTGAGGGTGATGAGCTATCTATTCACGATTATGAAAATGTAAATTCTGTGCTTGGCACCACATATTTAATAAATATTTCATGTTCACTTTTGAATATTTAATTATTTGCAAATTTTTTGTTAGATGTTTTTTTTCTTCTGTATCAATAGATAGCATTATCCCAGTTAAGACCCATAGATGAAAGTCCATAATCTAATTTGCACGCATGACTTTGAATCATTGGTTAGTAATCATTATCTATAGCATTTGTCTTTAGTCTCCTTTCTGTTTGTTTAAGTTAATGCACTTGTACCAATAATAATATTGTTGTTCAGTGCAAAACAGAATATTACAGTCTATGCTTGCGATTGTAGTGACACTACAAAAAAAAATACAGGTTTACCGACGAAATTTACCAACGGAATTCCGTCGGAAATCATCGTTACCGACGGAACTACGACGGGAAAACATAAGTCGGAAAAATTTCCGTCGGAAAATATATTTTCCGACGGAAACTAATTGTCCGTCGGTAAATATATTTTCCGACGGATAGATTCGGTCGGCATTTCCCGACGGAAATACTAATTCTGTCGAGAAATCCCGAGTATTTTGTTAACGAAACCACCGACGGAACCGGGGATTCCGTCGGTGGATTCCGACGGAAACGTGGATTCCGTCGGTGACCGCCGACGGAATCACTGATTCCGTCGGAATCCACCGATGGAATCCCCCGTTCCGTCGGAATCCACCGACGGAATCCCCGTTTCCGTCGGTGGATTCCGACGGAATCAGTGATTCCGTCGGGAAATATCTATTTATCAAAGAAGACTAAGCAACGATACCATCGACGGAATTACCGACGGAATTAGAAATTCCGTCGGAGAATTCCGAGGTTTCCGACGGGATCTTTGATTCCGTCGGACATCGGAAATTACCGACGGAATCTTTGATTCCGTCGGAGGTTTCCGACGGAATCTTTGATTCCGTCGGTAATTTCCGACGGAATCTTTGATTCCGTCGGTAATTTCGACTATATTCCCCAAAATATTATCATACCCATTAAATTAATGCAATAACAATAATATAAATAATAAATTATGGTCAACATTAGTTATTATTTAATTATTATTAAAAATATTGTTGATAATATTAATTAAAAATATTATCAAGTAACAATATTTATTGTGACAGATTATTTACAATATTATAAAAATAAATATATTTTAAATTTTATCGCAAACTAAATTATACACATCGTAATATTAAAAAGCAAGGTATTCAAGATTATTTATCTTCTGTTTCTCTTTGAGCTGATGGAATTTATTTCCAACAGCAAGATACTCAAATTTTGAAACTTCTAATTGTTTAGAATACTTCCAATTCTAATTTGTAATTACGAATGTTTAAAAGACATATCAGGTAGATGTTATTCCATAATAGATCATAGAAAAACAAAAAATCTCACTTTATCTTTTAACATAAAATCCAAATAAAAAGATGACAACAAATAACACATATAAAGCCAGCAGTTTTGATCTTTACCAACTTGGTACCAAGTTGGCACTTTCATATACATAAACGTATGTTACTTGGTACTTGAGACTCCCCATTCTCGATTCTCGATGGACTTTAGATTTGTCATAAGCCACTAGTCCTTCTGGTTGCAAGAAATATTGATTTCATTTGATGAAGATATGCTTGACATATTGCTACTTTCTAAGCCACTACCATTCTCTGGGTTCCTCTTGGAGCAAGAGTAGGGGACAGCACTGGTCAACCTAGACATAAGCAGAAGAATTCTTAGGTAGACAAGAACTGTACAAGTTCTAATTTGTAAGTCTTCAAAGTCCAGAAAAGTCCAAGTAGCAAAGAGGAAGATGATAACTAGAGCTTGAAATAATAAAGAATTGAACTTACCACAAAAGCCAACCTCTCCTTGCGCTTTTCTAAAAATCGAGCTAGTGATGCCTTCCGACCTTGAGGAACAGCTGCAAATAAACAACCAGCATTATCTTATTAAAACTGCAAGCTAATAGTTAGTTTTGCAACATAGGAAAAGAATAATTGATATGCCAACATTGGTCTTGTTGATAACATTTGTCATGTAATAAATAAGTATATTCAGAATAGTGATGGGAATCATGACCGATGAACCAGATTACCTGTTGGCATGGTAGTTCCTACAGTTTCTGAGCAAAAAGCAGCAGATAAAGTTTTAGAGGCCTCTTCCTGGCTTGTTGGAACCAACTGAACGGCACCTTTAGAATCTGCTGCATCACTATTCATTCTCAACCACATCCTGAGCTAGCAGCTGAATGTGATGTACCTGATGGCAAAACATCCGAGTTTAGAAGCATCGACATAGGGATTATGCTCCTGCCTCTTCGTCCTTGAATCAATTGATTCTGTCATTTTGATTGGAGCCACTAACGTGGCTGGTACAGGTGCATGGGCTGTTTGATTCATAACATTTGGAGTCATATTAGGTCCCTGTCTTGCTAAAGAATGAATCTCCTGTACCTGAAAGTTCAAAACACACATCGATATAGATTCATAAGCATGCCATCTCTTACTTCACACAAATTACATAAACACCAAGGAACATAAATATTAACCTTGTCTGATGAACATAATCATACACATTCACATAACCATCATGAAAGATAGTTAGCTGGCCGGACATTTTAATGGGCCAGAAAATATTCCTAATGAACAAATCAAGCATACCATAATGTCATCAAAATATGAAAAGCTAATGCTGAAAAGAACAGTAGAGAACTTGTACCAAAAACCTGAACATGTCTTACAAGTTACTAGGTTCACCTACAAAGTTACAGTGCCCAATTTGATCACCAAGAAATTGTTGCTTTGGAGAGGCAACTGTTACATCATGTGCATGTTGAATATTGGAGAAAGGACTGCTGCCAGTGCCAGGAAGGCCGTGGTCTGAGAAGGTGGAGATCATTCGGATTTCATCCAAATGGGGGGAGTGAAGCAGCAAAAGAATCGGAGGTAAAAGGCTGATATGTACACTGAGAATATTGACTAAAGCCTCGTTTATCAAGATCCGCACGTTTCTACAAGAACATGGCATCAAATTTTGTCACTTTGGATATATATCATTAGAGTGATTCATGAATCATGATGTGTAAAACTAGTTTGTAAATCGTGACACACCTGAGCTGCTAGACCATGAGGAGTTTTCAGGTTGACATCAAGGCCATCCATGGAAACATGATTCAATATTAAAGATGAGTGGTTATTAAAAACATGTTTTCTAGGCTTCTCTTCTTGTGGAGTCTTGGGAAGAATGTACTGCGGTGTGGAAGAGACCATGATTGAGAAAGGCCACTTCACAGATGGGAGAGCTGAGGCTCCAAAATCAAAATACATAAGGCAATTAAATGACAATCAAAATCACTGATCAAATCCTGTAATACTTGATCATTTGTTAAACGTTAACACAAATGATGCAGACAACTCATCATAAAACGAAAATGAGAGAGATATGTGGATTATCTAGCCAAATGCTCTCTTTTTCAACAATGATCAGAAGGAAATTGGCAGCAATAGAGAAACAAGAGTACCAAGAGATCATAATTAGCGTGCAAAAAAAATTCAAAAGAATACGACACTTTAATAGAAAACAGGGGTGATCTATCTTTGAGAAAATGGAAACAAACTACATCCATAAAAATAAAAAACATGCAAACATAACTAGAAAAAATATCACTATAGTATGAAATTTTTCCATAGCTGTCCCGTTAACAAGACGCTAATCCACCAATAAAGTTAACCAAACATATAGATAATCACTCCAATTAATCAGGACTACTCCCATAACTATTCTAGCTAAATATCTTTGCTGAACATGAAAATACTTAAATCATTCCACGAAGTATCACAAAATCATGTCTTTAGCAAACTAGGACACCAGCCTCCAAAATAATGTATAACAAGAATACAAGATTATATTTGTTAGATTCTTAGTATAAGGCAATTATTTTGGCAGGGCAATCAAATCTTCAGAAAATGGAAAGAAACTACATCCACAATAATATAATCCACCAAACTTAAATAGAGAAACAACTACAATAGAAAAAACTCTTGTCGTATGTTACTTGTAACCAAGAGACTAATATATCCATAAACCCGAGGATTCCCGATGAAATCCCTCTCCATCGCTGTATCGGGTTGCAAAATAAACCTAGTCAGGCAAAAAAAATTATATTAGAATGTAATTACAGAATAAATACAATTTATATGATTTTAATAAAACAAATGTTATAGTTTAACATACCTAAACAAATCTACTCGACACCGTCCATCGGGTCTTGAGTCTCTTGTGACTCAAAATTGTGCTGTTTGTGTAGGAGGGGTGAAAGTAGCTATGACCGCCATCATATGATCCATCAAAGCTTTATGGTTGGCCTCTCTTCTCCGCTCTCCTCCGATCGTCCTCGCCCTCCTCCTATCCGCTCTCTCCTCTGATCCAACTCCGCTCTCCTCTGCTCCTCCTCCGCTCTCCTCTGCGCCTCAGTAGCTATCCACTGATCCATCTTCTGATCCATGGAGGCAATTTGAGTGCGCAATTCTTCATTTTCATGTCGTAAAGACTGCACCTCAGAAGAAGAAGCAGAAGAAGAGGCACGACCCCTGGGCATCCTTAAACATTCGAATACAACTTTGGCTTGTGAGCCAAGCCCGTAGAGGGTGGAGTTTTTTGTCCGTCCACCGACAACATCATAATATATTTCATTCTGCTGGTCGGTGGACAA
>JAGFNQ010001429.1:0-28282 GCA_024364735.1 Boesenbergia rotunda | reverse complement strand
AAACAATACCGGCCCTATTGTACACCGCCCTTTGGGCATTTAGGATCATATCTAGGGTCTTAGAGCTAGTTGAGAATCCCCAAGAATATTCTTGAGCTTCTCAACTTCACTCTGTTGGTGCAGGAAGCACCATATCGAACCTTGTTTTGATATTGGCAATGGATTCAAAGTTAAGTTTATTTGTTTTCTAACAAGTTACTCTAGTGTGCAGAGACAAAGTCCTAGCGAAAGGAATGCTAGGCACCTGGCGAAGGACTGCCAGGATACAAAGCCCTGCGTCCCGGGCGCCCCCTGCGTCCCGGGCGCCCCCATGCGCATGCCTCGAACCAGAACCCCTCGAAGCCAAGGAGATAGAACTTTGACCCGGTCAATCCGGGCGCCCCGAGCGCTCCGGGCACCCCGAGCGCTCCGGGCGCCCCGATCAAAGCGGATCCAGAGGATCAGACGCGACCGAGACTTTGGCGGATCAAAGGCCACGTGGGGGGCGCCCCCGACATCCTGGATGCCCCCAGGCCCTATATAAAGGGCCCTCGACCAAGGCTTCAAGGCATCAGTTCTCTCAACGCCCCAAAGATCTTCTACGCTCGTGCCTTGCTCCGGAAACACTCCAACTCGAGCCGACGACGTCCCGCTGCCCCGAAAGAGTCAATCCACTCCGGACGTCGGTAACGAAGATCAAATTTTTTATTATTATTGTTAGTGCACTTATTTGTAATAAATTATTGTAAACTGTTTTGCGCGTATATAGAATTGCCCAAAGTAAACGGTCAACGACCGTGGGCCTTGGAGTAGGAGTCGACACAGGCTCCGAACCAAGTAAATCGACTGTGTCTTTGTGCTGTGATTGTTTTTATTTTATTTCCGCTGCGTACGTGCTCTTTACGAAAATCCGAACGATTTCCGATATTCACCCCCCCCTCTATCGGTTTTCTCGATCCAACAAGTGGTATCAGAGCGGGGTAATTCAAACTTGGTGCAACCACCAGTTTGAAAGTTTTTTCGGATTTATGAATTTTTTTTTCGATTTTATTTCTTTTCGTTTTAATTAACACCACTCGATCTTTTCCGCTTTTTATTTTCAAATAAATAATATCTGTAGGTGTATTTAAAAAATTCTTACGCCTCTTTCAATTTTGAATTTTCATATTTTCACCATAAGTCTGAGTTGATAAAACGAACAATTTTTGAAAATTTATCATAAATTTTTTTATTATTATTTTAATATTTTTCTCGAAATTCGTGCTACTTTAATTCGAGCAAAATTTTTTTTTAAATTCTTACATTTTCATTATTAATCAGAATTGACAAAATCAATATTTTTCAAAAATTTGTCATAACTTATTTTTATTATTTTATTATTATTTCGCCTCGAAATTCGTGTAATATTGTTTTTGGCTATTTCTTCCTTCTCCCGCACTACTAATCCAAGAGCAAGTCTTGGTACACTTTTGTTGTTTCTTTTTGTGTGCAAGAGGTTATTTTAAATGGCCAACCAAGAGTGGAACAGTGCTCGTCCACCGCTATTCTCCGGCGAGAACTTCGGCTTTTGGAGAAGTCAAATGGAGTCCCTTCTGAAGGCCCACATAGACTTATAGCGGATCATCCAAACGGGATTCTCTTTTCCCGTAGAAGATGAGTCATCAATCGAGTGCGATAAACTGGATGAACACACCCTCAATCAAATCGAAATCGATGCAAGAGCAACTGCAATCCTACAATGTGGTCTAACCAAGGAGCAACTCGAGCTAGTAGGTCCATGCAGATGTGCTAGAGAAATCTGGGAAAAATTGGTTGACCTTCATCAAGAGATCTCAGATGAAGAAGAAGATCAGGTAAATTATGTTGCCCTTTCAGTCCAAGCACAAACAGCCGAGTCAGAGTCTGAACCCGAATCCAAAATTGAACCTGAATTAGACGACGAATTGACTGAGACGGTAACCGATTTCGAACTCTTTTCAAAATTAGAATTAAATAGTCAAACAGATACTATAATGGTCGAGGAAGGTGTAAATTTTATTGCAGGGAAAACTCCTAAAGAACTACCAAAGAAGGAGCTTCAACCAGTACCCGAGTCCGATTCAGACACAGAATCAGAAGATGAGCCTAGATCCGTGGCGGCAAGAATCAAGGGGGAGATTCCCAATAAAAAACCAAAAGGTAAAAGTGTAAATTCAAATTTTAATCATGTAATTTGTTACACATGCAGGGAGAGAGGGCACTACCAAAGTGTGTGTCCTACTCGTAAGATTCGAACGACACCACCGACGGCGACAAAGGAATCAGTTCCAAAAGCACAAAAGGACAAAAGTAACATTCAATGCTTCAAGTGCCAGGTGTTCGGGCATTACAAAAGTGAATGCACAGATAAAAGAGCTACCAAGAATGCCAGACAAACAATCAACAAAGGTAAATTTACAGTATTTGAAAATCCGTTATTTACCTTGAATAAAGTGATTGATTCATGTAACTTAATTAAATCAAATGTCAGAAAATTGAAACAAGAAAATGATACCCTAAAACATAAGGTCAATAAGTTAGAAAATTTAATTCATAATCTTGCTGATTTCGAAAATTCGGAGTATTACTCCAATTGTGATCTTACTTAGACAAATTGTTTGCTTTAATTGCGTGTTTCTTTTTAATTATTTTTTTTCTATTTTTCTTGCTTAGAAATAGGATTGGCTAGTATAAGGACTGAACCAACTTAACTGAAATTTGAACAATATAGTATTGGGTTGAGGTGAGATGATAGTACGTTAGGGAAGCCATCTTGGCGGAACTAGTCGAAGCTACCGATCCAAGACCCAAACTAGTTAGACCAGAATTTACCAAAAAGTAATTTTGAAGATGAAATTTCACTAAAAGGCTTTGTCAAGGAAAGGCTGGATGATCCCATAAGGCTACGGCCAAAGAAGGCCTTGTGCCTCGCCAAGACCTGGAAGCCAATTTTTGAAATTTAAATTCAATTTACTCTTTGTTAAATTCGAATCTAACACAAATTTTCAGTTAATTTTAGATTCAAATATCTCCTTTCAAAATAAATTGGGTTTAAAAATTAATTTAACTTTTCAAAATTAATCATGACCTTTTCAAAATAATTTTTTTTATTAAAATATGCATCTCACAAAACAGTTAAGGATATCCTGTTTTGTCACTTAGAAATGGGTGAGATGCTTAGGGCCTAAAAGTTGAGTCCAACCCAACCAACTAAATCAATTAACTTCATTCAATTAAATTCAATTAAATCTTAATTAAATCAATTAAATTCAATTAAATCAATTTAAATTCAATCAAATTCAAAATAATTCAAAATAAAATTCAACTTAATTATTCTCAACTAATCATTCTCAAAATTCAACTTAATTACTCTTAATTATTCTCAAATTCAACTTAATTATTTTCAATTAATTATACTCAAAATTCAATTTAATTATTGTCAATCATTTATTAAAGTATTTGTCTCACACAACCCATAAGGTTAACATGTTTGACCACGTAGAACTGGGTGAGACATCTAGGACCTAAAAGCATGAATCACTATCCTTTCAAATAAAAAAAAATGTTTTCAAAAGGTATTCAAAATTATCTCCATTTTTTTAACTCTGTTTACTGTACCCTACTTTTTCAACTCTAACAGTTTTTTTTTCAAAATATTGAATTTCATGCTAAATATCACAATAGACTTACTTGAAAGAGAATCTAGGGCTTGGTCTGATTTAGTCATTAACTTGGTCAAAATAGTCAACCCTAGTCCTCATAGTCAAACCTGGTTAACACTGAAGTCCCTTAAGGAACTTAGATAAAACACAGACTGTGTCAGATACAGGGGGAGTTGTTTTTTTTAATACTTTTTCAAAAATTGGCTCAAAAACCTTGGTATATTACTTTGAAAAACCATATCATTTCAAATATTTTTTGGGCTTATGCTTTAAAAATTGTCTTCATTTCAAGTTGTGGTTTTAAAAATTTATCTCCTTAAAAGTTATCATATCTAGAAGGTTATTCAAGATTATTCTTTTGATTTTAATAAACCCTAAAGACACAGAGGAAGGTCCACTTCATGATCTATAAGGACTCCTAGGATGTGTCAAATTTATGGGGAGTTTGAGTCAAAAGAAGAATTTATGGAATTTTTTTTGGTAATTATTTGTTTTGAAATTGTTAGATAAATTCCTTTGATCTGAACTAAACCCTAAAGACTTAGAGGAAGAATACTTGTGGTCAACAAGCTTCCGAGGACTATATCAAATTTAGGGGGAGGTTAAATTAAATGAATTTTTGAACATTTCAAAATAATATGTTTTAATATATTAAGTTTTCAAAATTCTTTTGAAAATACAAGTAATTTGCCTTTAAAAATATGGTTTAGTAAATCATTTTTGAAATACCTTTAAAAGTATTTGCTTGAATCTTGAGAATTTTCAGGACACTTAGGAAAATGTCCTTGTAGTTAACAAGGGTTCCTAGGATTGTCTCAGACTGGAAAAGAAATCTAGTCAAGCAAATTATTATGTTTTCAAAATAACATTAAATTTTTCTCAAAATATTATGTTTAAAAGTACTCATAATCTTCAAAAAGTACTTCTATTTTTCAAAGTATAATATTTTGAAAAGTACTAATACTTGTAAAGGCAATAGTGTTCTAAGTGCATGAAGTTTCTAAAAGACTTGCCTACAAATATAAAATATTTTTTAAGTGGAGTTTTGTTGATGCAGTTATAGTTTTGTGCTATACTTTCAAGAATTATGCTAAGTATTTTTATGTTTTCAAAGGCTCTGATACATAAATCTTTTTTAAATCTTCTTTCAAAAAGTTCCTTATTGATATATGGCCAGGAGAGAGAAAATTTTAAATATTATCTTGTTTTTACTAAGTATTTTTAAGTGCTTTAAAATTGGTCGAAGTATCTTCAAAGTACTTTCAAAACCTCTAAAAGCACTATGTACATTTATTTTGAAATTTTTTCTAAGCAAAATCATTCTTAGTAAACAAATGTTTCTAAGCAAAAATTCTATGTTTCAGCAAAAACTTGTCTATTTAAAGATTTTTCCAAGTAAAAATGGGTTTTAATGCACAAAATATGTTCCAAGGAAATTTCTCATTACTTAAAGTTTTTTCTTGAAAACTATGTTTTTTAAACTCTCTTACATAAATTTATTAGATACCTTATTCGCCCATGTATGTTTTTGGATATATGTCAAAGGGGGAGGAAAGGTCAAAGTTAAGGGTTAAAGGTCAAAGTTAAGGGTTAAAGGTCAATGTTAAGGGTTATAACACAAGTATTCAGGGATTTAGGGGGAGTATAATTTTTTTTAATCTACATTTATACTGTTCATACTCCATCATTTCTTAACTGTTATATGTTTATACTTAACTTTAAATTGTGTTGCCATAAATCAAAAAAGGGGAGATTGTTGGTGCAGGAAGCACCATATCGAACCTTGTTTTGATAGCAAAGGATTCAAAGTTAAGTTTATTTGTTTTCTAACAAGTTACTCTAGTGTGCAGAGACAAAGTCTTAGCGAAAGGAATGCTAGGCACCTGGCGAAGGACTGCCAGGATACAAAGCCCTAGCGAAGGACTATTAGGCACCTGGCGAAGGACTGCCAGTATCCAAGCCCTAGCGAAGGATTGCTAGGCAACTGGCGAAGGACTGCCAGTATTCAAGCCCTAGCGAAGGATTGCTAGGCAACTGGCGAAGGACTGCCAGTATCCAAGCCCTAGCGAAGGACTGCTAGGCAACTGGTGAAGGACTGCCAGTATCCAAGCCCTAGCGAAGGACTGCTAGGCAACTGGCGAAGGACTGCCAGTATCAAAGCCCTAGCGAAGGATTGCTAGGCAACTGGTGAAGGACTGCCAGTATCCAAGACCTGGCAAAGGACCGTCAGGCAAAAGTCCAACCAAAGGAACGGTTGGCATCAGGTAAATTCTCCCGAGAGGAGTAGGTGAGGATGCGTTCCCCGTCTAGGGAACAGTAGGCGTCGGTTCGACCTAGGGCTCCATTTTGGAGACCAAAGTCAGAACCAAGACAGCTAAGGCTGTATAAACTAACCAATTAATGTCTTGTTGTGTTTTTGGACTAACCCTGGATGCAGGACCGAAGGAACGAGAGTCTGCAGCTCAGAGAGCCTCAAAGGAGTGAGGCAACAGCTGACCAAGGCGCCCGGAGTGTCTCGGGTGCCCCCAAGGTGAACACAAAACACACAAACAAGAAGTGCGCTTCGACAGTACAACCTGCGGGCGCCCCCGTGCTCCCGGGCGCCCCCGCTGCTCCCGGGCGCCCCCGCTGCTCCCGGGCGCCCCCTGCGTCCCGGGCGCCCCCATGAGCATGCCTCGAACCAGAACCCCTCGAAGCCAAGGAGATAGAACTTTGACCCGGTCAATCCGAGCACCCCGAGCGCTCCGGGTGCCCCGGTCAAAGCGGATCCAGAGGATCAGACGCGACTGAGACTTTGGCGGATCAAAGGCCACGTGGGGGGCGTCCCCGACATCCCGGGCGCCCCCAGGCCCTATATAAAGGGCCCTCGACCAAGGCTTCAAGGCATCAGCTCTCTCAACGCCCCAAAGATCTTCTACGCTCGTGCCTTGCTCCGGAAACACTCCAACTCGAGCCGACGACGTCCCGCTGCCCCGAAAGAGTCAATCCACTCCGGACGTCGGTAACGAAGATCGAATTTATTATTATTATTGTTAGTGCACTTATTTGTAATAAATTATTATAAACTGTTTTGCGCGTATATAGAATTGCCCAAAGTAAACGGTCAACGACCGTGGGCCTTGGAGTAGGAGTCGACACAGGCTCCGAACCAAGTAAATCGATTGTGTCTTTGTGCTGTGATTGTTTTTATTTTATTTCCGCTGCGTACGTGCTCTTTACGAAAATCCGAACGATTTCCGATATTCACCCCCCCCCTCTATCGGTTTTCTCGATCCAACACACTCTTCAAAGATTGGTTTTCCTCTACTAACAAGTTATCATGCAAATCATCGGCTTCCTCAACCTTAGAGGACTTCAACTTTGCAACCTCATGTTTCAAAGATTTAATTTCATCTTCTAGCGATTCAACATGCAAATCATCAATGTTATCATCCCTAGAAGCTTTCAACTGATCAACTTCTAATTGCAATGCTTTAACCTTATTTTTGGATTTCTTAAGCATACTAGTTAAACATGCAATTGCTCTATAACACTTTTCAAGCTCGGGAGAAGTTACCTCTTCATCATCCGAAGATGATGAAGCCGCGTTTGAGGAGCTTGGAGATTCATCACTGCTCTCCTCACCAAGAGCCATGAGTGCCACATGCTTTGTGCTCTTCTCCTCCTTCTCTTCATCGGATGAGCTAGAGGATGACTCATCCCAAGTGGCCTTCAATGCCTTCTTCTTCTTCTTGAATTTCTCTTCTTTTCGTTTGGATTTCTCCTCCTTTTTCTTAAGCTTTGGACATTCATTCTTGAAATGCCCTTTCCTACCACACTCAAAGCAAGATGCATTATTCTTATCGAGTTTGGATTCACTGGTGTTACCTCTACTTTTGAAACGTCGATCCCTTCGCATCATCCTCCTCACAAAGTTGGCCATTTCGGATGAAGAGGAGCTGTTGCCATCTTCCTCGGAATTGGACTCGGATTCGGAAGAGGATGAAGATGATGAGACCTCCTTCTCCTTCTTCTTCTCCTTCTTCTTTTTGGTGGCTCAGTCCCCTGCAACTAAGGCAATCCCCTTTTCCTTGGGGCCTTTGTTAGCCATTTCATGCAATTCCATCTCACAAAATAAGTCATCTAATTTTACAATAGATAAATCCTTGGATACTTTGTAGGCATCCACCATGGATGACCACAAAGTATTCCTTGGAAATGCTTTCAACACATACCTCACAAGGTCGCGGTTCTCGACCTTTTCATCAATTGAGTGAAGTCCATTAAGGACTTCCTTGAACCGGCTATGAAGTTCACTTACCGACTCATTTTCCTTCATGGCGAGATTTTGGAGTTGATTAAGGAACAAATCTCTCTTGGCAATTCTTGAGTCCCGGGTGCCTTCATGAAGCTCGATGAGTTTGTTCCACAAGTCCTTCGTACTTGTGAAAGGACCAACCTTGATGAGTTGATCTTTGTTCATGCCACATTGTAAAGTGACAACCGCCTTCGCGTCGGCTTCACTTTTTCTTGTTTGTTCGGCCGTCCACCTCTATGACTCAAGTTCCTTTCCTTCATCATCCTTAGGAGGGGTGAATCCCTCCTTCACCGCGAACCAAGTATGGATATCCATCTTCAAATAGTATTCCATCTTTGATCTCCAATATTGGAAATCGGCGCCATCAAAGAATGGAGGTCGGGTGGTGGAGAAGCCTTCTCTCAAAGCCATCTTGTTGATAACTCTTAGATGTTAAGCCGTAAACAGAGCTCCAAGCTCTGATACCACTTGTTGGAAACGAGATGGCTAGAGGGGGGGGGTGAATATAACCAATCACTTTTCACTCAAGATTAACAAGTTTCCTGCACTTAACTTATCAGTAGCACAGTAGCGGAAGAAACAAAGGAAACTGAAAGTGCAGTTAACTAAAACAAAATGAGAACAAGCAGGGACAACTGCTAAGAACGCTAACACGAGGGTTTACAAGGTTCAGGGATAATTTGCCCCTACTCCTTGGCGTGCCCTTAAGGTGGGCGATCCCTTGATCGTCGGCAGATCAAGCCCCGATTTCACCGGATATAACGCAACCTCCTTCTCGGTGGAGAAACCTCTCCATAACATTTCAATCAAAATAAAGTTTAAGCAGAAAGAAACTACGAGAAAGGTCTTACTCAAACACTTAGCAAGGACAAGAACACAGCTAGCTTCCCTGAGCTCCACCCAGTGGTGATCTCACGCAAGAACCTTTCTCGTGTCTTCCCACTGTCGGACTCCAAGCTCCTTGTTCTCTCCTTCAAGCGCTCAAGTAAAGATTGGTTGCTTCTAGATCGCTTGCTCAAAGTGACAAAAGCTTCAAGAACATAGCAAGCTCACTGTGGAGAACACACGGCGCGGCTAGAACTCAAGTTTTCGAACTCTACTTCCATGAAGCCAATTTCCGCCCTTTTGTTTCTCCACTCAGCATCAGGTGACAACATCCTCCGTAGCCTCCAGCTACCTTGCTGCCAACGCCAGCTATCACTGAGCCCTCTCTGGTCTTCCTGAGATCCCCTCAGCCAAGCCCCAGTCTCGGCTCCAGTCTGCAGCTCGGCCGTTGCAACCTGAAATGGAGAATCGGACAAACCTGCTCCAAGGAAAGCCTTCGTTGACCTCTCCTTGAGTGTTTGAATCCTCCCCTGTCACCTGCAGCTTATTCAGACTGTTAGAGCAGCAAATCATACAGTAAATCAAATATCAGAAGCAAACATCAGCGAATCGGATACGATCAGACGCTCTGACCACGTCTGAGAGTGCAATTTGAATTAAAGTGATCGGTCACCGGACCGATCCAGGGCGTGTGGGTCGGTCACCAGACCGATCCACTGCTTCGCTGGGATTCCCAGCTCTCGCAGCTATACACGCCTGATCGGTCACCAGACCGATCAGAATGAAGCCTGATCGGTCACCCAGACCGATCAGGGCAGATGAACAGTGATTTTTTAATCAGATCCAAGATCCCTGATCGGTCACCGGACCGATCCAAGACTTTGATTAGCAAAGGAACTCACTCACCGTCTGCTCCTTGATCGGTCACCAGACCGATCAGGAGCAGGGCAGCAAGGAAGCAGCCTGCTCCCTGATCGGTCACCGGTCCGATCAGGAGCCACATAGTTGATTCCCAATCTCACTGTGCGCTCCCTGATCGGTCACCAGTCCGATCAGACATAGCTGGATCGGTCACCAGACCGATCCACTAAGGAGCAGTGTGCCAATGTCCCTGATCGGTCACCAGACCGATCCAGAGACTCAACCCTAGCCCTCCAAGCTAGGAATTCATCCAGCTTAGCCCTCCAAGCTAAGGATTTTGCCATCTAACTCTCCAAGTTGGGAATTTGCACCTAACCCTCCAAGTTAGGACTTTTCACCTAGCCCTCCAAGCTAGGACTTTTCACCTAGCCCTCCAAGCTAGGACTTTTCACCCAACCCTTCCGAGTTAGAACATCATCCAACCTAGCCCTCCAAGCTAGGCACCTGACCCTCCAAGCCAGGACTTTTTCACCTAATTCTCCAGGATGGGAATTTACACCTAACCCTCCAAGTTAGGACTTTTCACCTAGCCCTCCAAGTTAGGACTTTTCACCTGACCCTTACGAATTAGGACATTCCCAACACCTAGCCCTCCAAGCTAGGACTTTTCACACCTAACCCTCCAGGTTAAGATTTTCCAACACCTAGCCCTCCAGACTAGGATTTTCCATACCATGCCTGATCCCCGATCAGGACTTAATCATAATCCATGCCATGCCTGATCCCCGATCAGGACTTAATCATAATCAATGATCATCCACCTAAACTAAAATCGATGTCAACACCAAAACAACACTCAGTGCAAGACCGCATCAACATTTCGCAGTCTACATATATAGACCGAGTGCTAGAAAGGTTTAGCATATCAGAATCCAAGAAAGGTTACCTTCCCATCAGGCATGGGATCAACCTTTCGAAGTCTATGTGTCCGCGCACAGAAGACGAGAGGATTTGCATGAATAAGATTCCTTATGCATCCGCGATAGGATCTATTATGTATGCTATGTTATGTACTAGTCCTGATGTATCGTATGCTCTGAGCGTCACAAGCAAATAGCAGTCTGATCCAGGAATGGATCATTGGGCGGCTGTCAAGACAATCCTCAAGTACTTAAGAAGAACTAAGGATGTGTTCCTAATATATGGAGAAGGTGATATGGTAATACGTGGGTATACAGATGCCAGTTTCCAGACAGATAAGGATAACTCCAAATCTCAGTCCGGATACGTATTTATTTTGAATGGAGGCACAATAAGTTGGAAGAATTCCAAGCAAGACACCGTAGCGGATTCTACCACGGAAGTGGAATATATTGCAGCTTCGGAAGCAGCAAAGGAAGCAGTCTGGATCAAAACGTTTGTCTCAGAACTTGGTGTGGTTCCAACCATTGATGAAGCAATACCGGTTTACTGCGACAACAATGGAGCTATTGCACAAGCGAAGGAACCAAGGACTCATCAGCGATCCAAATATGTGCTTCGCCGCTATCATCTGATCAGAGAGATTATAAGTAGGAATGATATACAAATTGAGAAAATTCCCACTGAAAGGAATTTAGCGGATCCTTTAACTAAGGCCTTGCCTCAAAGCAAGTTTGAGGGTCACGTTAGAGCCTGTGGTATTGGGTACCGTAGCGATTGGCATTAGGCAAAGTGGGAGTTTGTTAGTGATATGAGAAAAGTGTCCTAAGATAATCGCCTTATGATTGTAATCATTTATTTTAATAAATGAATATTCACTATTTGAGTATAATGTTTATGTATTTGATTGAGATCTTAAACTCATTTACTGAATGTCCGCAATACAATTCACAGCATGAGAGAATTTGTGAAGAATTCACAACTAGTGATTATCTCTACATGTGCAATTGTGAAGTATTGAAATTGTCCCTAGTCGATGAATTGATAAATACGGATACTATCAATTTTGTTGAGACTAGCATGGGTTATTCTCTAATCAGCTGATTTTCACTGGCTGGTGACATTGGGATGTTCGGAGATAAACATGAATGCTAGTTAAGGGAACTAGTTCATTGGAGTGACTGGCTGTAAAACTTCATATGGTAGTCTACATATAGATATGTCAATGAAGTTCTTACTGCAGCTTAAATGCGATGTTCCTTTGACTTGCGGTGTTCAAGTCATCTTGGTCATGGAGACTTATACTTTGACATCTTAAGCAAGCATCTCCAAGGAGGTGTGGACCCAGGATGATTGGGTATAAGCCGAAGTGCCCGAAGATGTTTGAACAGCCTACAAAGGATTCACCACTCCTTGCGAGGAGATGTATACCCAAGGCCTATCGTCGGATTGTTACTCGAAGCCTCTGGCCAGAGCATGACATGTTCAGAGTATGGATTTCTTAAATACATGAGAGTAATTAGAATCCGTAGGACGAGAAAATGTTACTTGGGCTAGGTGTGACGTAGTCAGCCTGGTGAGGACTGACACACATAGACCATGTCCTAAACCAAGTGGGTATAAGATGGTGAAGGGAATGGGGCACGATTCATTATAGCTGCTGAAGGGTTTCAAAATAGTTTCTGAGGTCAACCGTTGATCTTTCGATTAATTGGGGATCATGATGTACTACTAGGTGCCACTCATGATCGTTCTATAATTGGTTAATTATAGATGGCCAACATAAATCGAAAGTCTATTTAGTCACACGCACTACGAGTAATCCGAGGGATTTAAAATGAGTTGAAAATTGGATTTTCCAATCAAGAGAGATTAGGTTTGGTTAAGCCAAACGATAAGTCGAATCTGAATTTTTCAGAGACGCATAGGAAGCGTAAAATAGTTAAGTCTTTTGAAGACTTAATAGATGAATTAAATAAGTTTAATTCATTGGGGCGTGGCTTGGATGGGCCGGCCAAAGAGGGTCTCCATCCTCTTTGCTTGGCCGGCCACAACAAAGGGAGAGAACCAAGTTTTTGGCTCAATTTATAAAATAAACCAAGTGTGGTTTGTTTTATAAAATTATGGATGATATAAATTTTTATATAATAAACCAAGGTTTGGTTTATTTTTCATGGAAATTAAAATGAACCATGGATTGGTTTATTTTATTTTATAAAATCAATCATGGATTGATTTACCATGATAAGAAAATTTATTCCATAAGAAAAAAGAGACTTGGTTGATTTTTATCATGAATTAAAAAATGATAAAACTTGGCATGATGGAATAAGTCATAGAAAATTTATTCCATAAGAAAAAAGAGACTTGACGGTTGAGAGGCCACTATATAAAGGACCCAAGGCAAGGCTTGAAAATCAATCGAAGTATTCTTGCCTGGGCTCTCTCCCTCTCCTCCCTTCTTTCTCTTGGTCGGCCACAAGGTTTTTCTCCCTTCTTCTTGCCGTGAGCACAAGGAGAAGCACCGAGGCGACGAAGTTCTTCCGTTGGGACGATCTTCCTCTCCAGCCATCATCACCTTGGGATTGGGCGCAAGTCATCTTCCTCCTTCTCGCTGGAATGTGATTTCGGCCAATCTTGGTAGTGAGTTTTTCCGATGTGATTACTTCTTTCTTGGTTTTTCTTGTCGCGTTCTTGGAGAATCTAGTAGTTCTCGAGAACACGAAACTCGTGGCTTTGGGAAGTCATCCCGAAGATACTCGGCGTGGACGCGAATAGAGGCGGAGCTTCCGAGGGACGCTTACGGTTGGATCTCGTCCCTTCCTTCGAGTTACGCGAGGTAATAAGTAAATTAGTTTACGTTTCTGCAAAATTTTAAATATATGATCATGTCTACACAAGATAAAGTTGCATGTTTAGATGTGTGGTTAAATAATTTGAGAAATTATTTATGCTAAACCTTCCGCTGCACGTAATTAATTTTAAAATTACGAATCCGCATCCATGTCAACATACACCCAGTCCCAACAGTACAATGTTTATCTATCTAATAGATTTATCTATAGTGTATACCTTTGGAGCGTGCCCTTTGCTTATCCCGCTCGTCCAAGGTGCACCGTATCTCTTGCACGTTCAAGCGTCCGTGCCTCTATTCGTATCCACACGGACACAATCTCTCGACTTCGGGAGAACTACCTTAGTTGTGCTAGCAACATGAGGTAGCTCGCAGAACACCAAGAACCCTACAATAGGGTTTCGGCCAAAAGGGAGAAGAGGAAAAAGAGAGGAAGGGAAGAAGGAAAGCACACACCTATGTCTCAAAATGACAAAGTCCCTCTTTTTATATTCATCCCATGAATATGAAGAGTCTTTTTGTCTCTTTGACTTCCCTTCATTAAAGCCAATAAAAAGCACATCTTTTCATGTGACTCTTCACCTTCTCTTCATCCAATGAAGAGAGACCTTTCTCTTTCCTACACATGCAATTCCGACCGGGCCTCTCAGGCTTCCGACTAGGTCTCCCGAGTGCCGAGCTCTCGACCCAGTCTGTCGAGCTCTGGCCCAGTCTGCCGACCTCTGATTCAGTCTGCCGAGTGCCGACCGAGTCTGCTGAGTGCCGACCCAGACTGCCGAGCGCCGAGCCCTGACCCTAGTCTGCCGAGCTCCAAACTCAGTCTGCCGAGTGCCGAGCTCCCGACTCAGTCTGCCGAGCTCCCAGATCAGTCTACCGAGTGCCGAGCTCCCGACTCAGTTTGCCGAACTCCCAGCTCAGTCTGCCGAGTGCCGAGCTCCCGACCCGCGCTCTCGAGTTCCCAACTCGAGCTCCCTAACTAACCTCCCGAGTTCCTAACTCAGGCTCAGATCTCCCGAGTTCCCAACTCGGGCTCCCGAAGCATCATGTCCTTAGTGTGTGACCCAATAGGTTCTCGCGACGTTGGCAATCCGCCTAAACCCTTTAGACACACAAGCAATGAGCGGCATCTAGCAATACATCATTGCTACCCAAGTAACAAGAAAAGTCGAGATCCGACTAAACCTCCGTGACTATGATAATGTATGACCTTGTCTTTCTATCCTTGATATCTAGATTGATCAATAAGGCATAGACCGTGTCATCCTCAATCAATCTTGTGTTTCTTGATCCCCGAGTAGACTTACTCAAACAAATGAGCTCAATATCTAATATTGACTTATTTGAGCATGACCATGCGTTTTAGTAGTCCTACTCGATCAAGGGGCCCACAAATATCACTCCCGTCATATGGGAGGGATAGATCCCATCTATATCACTCTCATCCCTCCGCATAATTCATTACATACCCAGTGATCGCCTTTATAGTCCACCCTGTTACGGGTGGCGTTTGACGATACCAAAGTACATAACTCCTTATGTAGGGAACCGTAGTGACTTTAGGTCTAAGGACTATTCATACTAATAATCACATGAGAAAGTTTATGACACTCATATGACAATCTATGAAACTTTCTCATGGCGGGTCATTCAGGACACATTCTCCAATGTATACCCATGTGTCAACTTGATATCACATATTCATGACTTGTGAGCTCAAGCTATCAGTTGACCTACATGCTAGTCTCCATGCATTAATATTGCCCTTGAATATTAATACTTGACTAGAAATAGTTTAGAGTAGTGTTCTTTACATCATCTCATTATCGATTCAACCAATCGATATAATGTAGATAAGAACCTACTACCCAAGGACATTATTATACTTAGTTATTTGGCACAAATACAAAGTAAGTATAATAACCATGCCTTTATTAATGATAGAATATGATACAAAATGTCCCTAGTCAATCATCACATAATTGGCTCTAGGGCTCCTACTAATAGTTCTCCTCCATGTTTCTTAATCATCGATTACGTGATATCTTTTAGGTAACGGCCGATGCGATCATTAAGACCTTAATTGCCGCGCGTAACGAACAATAATTATCCGATGACTTTCCTGTTCTGGAAAAAGGAACAACTACTTGAAGTTGGGTTATCTGATATATTGATCTTCGGGTTCCACTGTCCCTGGACGGCCTCGGGGTCTCATCTCCCGAGCTGACCTCGGGACCTTCATATGTTATACCGAGAGGGTCTCGGGGCCTAACACCCGGTCTGACCTCGGGGCTCCTGTCTGTTCTCCCGAGGAAGTCTCGGGAGCTTGAAGCCCGACTTGACCTCGGGCGTCTGTCCTCCCGAGGTAGTCTCGAGAGCCTGAAGCCCGACCTAACCTCAGGCGTCTATCCTCCTGAGATAGTCTCGGGAGTCTGAAGCCCGACCTAACTTCGGGCGTCTGTCCTCCCGAGGTAGTCTTGGGAGCCCGATCACTCGGTCTGACTTCGAGGCTTTGATCTACTCTTCCGAGGTGGTCTTGGTATGACCTCGGCGCTCAGGTTTAGTGGACCTTAACATGTAACTTCTCCGTGCCACGTATTCATCCTGGGATGCACAACCCCATCAATCATCAAATCATTTGGTCCTTTCCATCGATCACCTTCTTTTAGATTTTCTGTTATCAAATTTAATTATCATGATCCCCTTCTCTAGTAAGTTATTAGAGATTTCTATAGGAGCAATAAATTTAATTTGAAATGTTCATGAGATAGTTAAGGTTATCAATGAACTTGGACCTAAGATATTCAACATTTTAAAAGTTTAATATAGTCCCAACACTTTGAAAGTATTGATGAATGAGTATGATAGACTTAAATCCTCTAATAATTTGTATGAAATTATTTTAAAATTGTAAATATTTTAAAAACTCACATAGTGAAATAAAGGTGCGAGAGCATGATTAATCAGGAAGATGCAAGGAGAGCAACGAACTTAATTTAAAATATTTACAAGCTACATAAAACCATTAACGAGTCTTGACCGTAAACTTATTCATAAACCTACTATGTATAAAGTTTCAAAGATTAATATGGTCTGAAGCAAAAAGTTATAGGAATCTTTTGTTGGTGTTGACAAGTATTATGCCATGTCTATGTTCTCTAATGAGCTTATGTTAAATTATCTTAAGACTAAAGATTTAAAAAATTCACGTATAAAAGCATCAATGACTTTTGATCATAAAATCACTAATGAATCTATAACATTTAAAATTTCAAAAAATTGACATGGTTTAAATTAGGAACTCTTTTATAGTATGATGGTTGATGTAGACCCAATTCATGATGAAGCCTAATATGACCCTTTAAATTTCAAAGGCGCATATCTTTTGACTCAGAACTCGAAATCAGATTTTGTCGATGATCACACATGCAAAATTTGAAAACTTGCATTTGTTACCGGTGAAACCGTAACAGCCAAGTTTTGATCCCAAATTCCACCGTTGAAAGCCTTTTCAAAGCCTTTTTTCTATTTTTGATAATTTTTATTTTAAGGTATTTAGGATAATTTTGATATTTTTGGTATTTATATGGGAGGATTTGTCTTGAATCGTATCTAATTTTTAGTTAAGATAGTTCAGTTATGTACTTTCCTTTTAGGATGAAAAATCTATTTCCTTTCTTTACAAGATTTGAATTAAGATATGTTAATTGTAAATTTTTTTCTTTATTTTCGTCTTAGGTTGTAGTTTATATAAGAGTTTTGTTTAGATATTGAGGGATCACCCTTCATTGATATTAAAATTTTTTATTATGATAAAACTCAGAGAGCAATATATATTTTTTTCATTTTAAGAGGATTCTCTACTTATTTTCTCCTCTATCTTCCTTTGTCAGTAGGCCGCAGGATAATCGCTATCCTATCCCGTGTTAGTGAGTGAGTATTACATATCTTGATTTTCTAATGACTTTGGATTAAATTATTTTAAGGTTATGAAAATTGCAAAAACTCATAATTGTTAATTTAGGCTATGGAATTGATGTCGGATAGCATGGCTATATTCAGGAAGATACAAGGAATATAATGAACTTAGTTTGAAGTGTTTATAATGTGCCTAAGGTCATTAACGAGTTTTGGTTGAAAACTCACTACTAGATTTAGAGTGTTTAGTATTTCATAATCTTGATATGGTCTAAAGCAACATAACCTTAAGAATTTTTGATGGTGTTGGGTGAGCGAATATAACAAGCTTAAGTTTGTTCCAAATTTATCTCAATATTGTGAAGATTTTAAAAACCCACAAGCTCCTGATATAGGATGTAGAATTCAAATCTAAGGGCATGATTACCCTCGAAAGACTCACAGGAAATCGTTTTGGTTTGAAGTCATTATGAATTTCTTAAGGTTATCAATAAATTTTGATCCAATTTTATTCGTCTTATACAAGAACGGATCTATTATTTTATGTTTGAGAGGGATGGCCACATATTAAATAACAAAAAATAATTATTAAACTTACTGTATAATAATGGTCTCCCTAAACTTTCAAAAATATATAATGTATATTAATTTGAAATATGGAAAATAGAGAAGAGAAAAAAATTGAAATTTAGTATCCCGAATTATAAAAGTTTGATATGACCTGAATTAGGAGAGTCCTAAAATTTTTTTTGATGATATTGAGGAGCATGATAAGTTTAAACCCTTTAATGAATTTGTGCCAAATTATTTTAAACAAATAAAAATTTTAAAAATCTACCTCCCTCAATTACCACAGTTCAGGAGAATCCTAAATGTATAATAATTTTAATTTAAAATCATAAAATAAAATGATCAACCAATTTTAATTAGACAAATAAAAAACACTCCAAAATAAACTCATCGCACGACAAATCATACAACAGCGGATGATGGATAACGATGCATGATAGTCGATTACGAAAACAAATAAATAAATATTTTAATAAATATAAAATTCAAGTTGACATTTTAATATTAGAGAAAATTACTGCGCCGTCAAGTAAATTACCGTCGAAATTTATAGCTGTCGCATGCAATCATAATCCTATCTTGTCACCATAATCATATCTTGTCCCTCACTCATCATTTCACCTTTTAATTTATTATATTTTATTGGCTTCGTCGCCTTTTTCGCGTAACTGTGACAAGACTCTTCCTCTTGTAGCGCTTTGTAGCTAAGCGATGGCACTGGCCGCGGAGTCCTCTCTCATTCCCCACCTCGACATGGTGGCGCCTTTTTACGATCAGATGCATTCAATCACAGCGTGGTTTAGATGCCCAGGCCGATGATCCTCGAAGAGAGGCAGCGTCGTCTATTTTAAAAATCTCTATATGATTAAAAATTTTTTTATTAAATTTGATAATAAAATAATTTTTTATTACTAATTTTTTTTTATAGAAGGACTTCACTCATTTCATTAACAGTTGTATATTTTTTTTTTCTTTTTTGCTTAATTAGGTCGAAAACAATTGCAGTCTGATCTTGATTCATTCAAATAGTGATTGTTTTGTCACATCAAGCTTGGCTCGATCTTTCTTAATCAATGAGTTCCTTCCATATCTTGATTATCATATATATATTTTTTTGCATTTTTGTTTGTCCTTTTTTCCCCTCCACAGTTCGCATGAATAATCTTTCTTTCTGTCCATAAAGGAATGTTTTTTACCTGCACTAAATTGGTAGGGCAGAAGAGGTTTTACTTGGCTTGTGAAATTCTTACCGATTAGGATGCACATAGTGATTGATGGACAAGCTCATAGTGATTGGGCTTAGTCTGTTGGGCTTGGCCACAGACTTGTGCGTAGACGAGCCCGGCTGCAAGCTCGCAGGCCCTTTTTTTTTCCAATCTTAATCTTTTCAACAATTTACTTAATCCCATGAACAAATTTCATTATTACCTGTTTCATGTACTCAAGTTTCAATATACTCAATTCGCACAGTGTATTTCTGAAATATCATTTTTTTCCTTTTTTTATCCGTTAATCAATTTTGTCTATATTTAGAAAATTCTGGATCACTTCAAATCAAAATAATATACTCCTGAAAATTGAGAATAGTGAATTACTTTGAAAGCACCTCTTCAATTTTTTACTCTACCTATTCAAAAATTCATCACGCTCAATTTATACTATTGAATTCAAATAAGAGAACATATATATATTAAGGGGGTTTTCAGGAGTAGAGTGATTTTGATTTGAAGTGACTCAGAGTTTTTTTAGGTTCATCAGTCAGTTTCGGATGAACTGATTGATGGATCTATATCACTCAAAAATTTGATATTTTTCGAATCAAGGAAGTTTTAAAAATCTATTGATGGTGTTGATTAATGAATATCATTGTCCTATGACTTATAATGAGCTAGTTTATTATAGATTCTATCGAGCTTTTACAAGTTTTAATTTAAAATGTACTATTCTCAATTTATGTTATCGAAACTTAAATTGATAAATAAGACTTTCAGAAGTACATTGATTTTGATTTGAAGTAATATAGAGTTCTCTAGGTTTATCAGTTAGTTTTAAATGAAATTGACTAATAAACCTAAGAAAAAGAAGGGATATTTTGAAAATACGCTACATGATTTACGTATTTTGAAACTTAGGTATGTAAAATGGATAATAGTGAAACTTGCTCACACGCTTTAGTAAATTATGGATCTTATCCTTTTCTGTTGGAGCTAGGTGCACAAAAATGTAACCCAGGATTATGATATATGATTAAAATTAAAGTTAGGTTAATTACGATTTAATCAATTGTATCAAGTTTACAAGTGCAAAATGTTGGATCGAGAGAACCGATAGATGGGGGGTGAATATCGGAAATCGTTCGGATTTTAGGTAAAGAGAAATTGCACAGCGGAAAGACACAACACACGCAAACACAATAGTTTTTACTTGGTTCGGAGCCTAGGTCGACTCCTACTCCAAGGCCCACGGTCGTTGACCGTTTTCTGCGGGCAATTCTATATGTCGCAAAAGTAGTTTATAAAAATATTTAACAGAATTCAGTACAGTAAACCAAAATAGCTCTTCTTTACCGACGTCCGGAGTGGATTGACTTTTTCCGGAGCAGCAGGACGTCGTCAGCTCGAGTTGGGAGGTTTTCGGGGCAGAGCGCGGGAGCAGAAGAGCGTTGAAGCGTTGAATTGAAGTGTTGTTCGAAGCTTGGGGTCGAGGGCCCTTTATATAGGGCCTGGGGGCGCCCCCCACATGGCATTTGATCCGCCACTTCTCGGTCAGCGTCTGATCCCTTTATCTTCGGGATCCGCTTTGACCGGGGCGCCCGGAGCGCTCGGGGCGCCCGGGTTGACCGGGTCAAATCTTATCCCTCGGCTTCGCTGGGTTGAGCTTTGACGCTTGGGCTTGGGGGCGCCCGGGAGCAGCGGGGGCGCTCGGGAGCACGGGGGCGCCCGGGATTTGTACTGTCGAAGCCCATCTTGCTTTCTTGTGTTTTGTGTTCACCTTGGGGGCGCCCGGGACACTCCGGGCGCCCTGGTCAGCTGTTGCCTCTTTCCTTTGAGGCTTTCTGAGCTGCAGACACATGTTCCTTCGGTCCTGCATCCAGGGTTAATCCAAAACACAATAAAACAATAAAATATTAGATTATACAGCCTTAGCTCTCTTGGTTCTGACTTTGGGTCTCCAAAATGGAGCCCTAGGTCGAACCGACGCCTACTGTTCCCTCGACGGGGAACGCGTCCTCACCTACTCCTCTCGGGAGAGTGTACCTGATGCCAACCGTTCCTCTGGTTGGACTTTTGCCTGACGGTCCTTTGCCAGGTCTTGGATGCCGAGCTGTCCTTCGCCCGGTGCCTAGGATTCCTTCGCTAGGGCTTTTCACTCTGGCATTCTTTCGCCAGTGCCTAGCAGTCCTTCGCTAGGGCTTTTTACTCTGGCATTCCTTCGCCAGTGCCTAGCAGTCCTTCGCTAGGGCTTTTCACTCTGCACACTCAAGTGACATGTTAGATAACAAGTAAGACTTAACTTTTGAACCTTGTTGCCATTATCAAAACACAGGTTTGACTTTGGTGCTTTCTGCACCAACAATCTCCCCCTTTTTGATTTATGGCAACCCTAGTTCAAAAAGTTAAGTTTAATTAAAAGCATAAAAATTTATTCCCTCCCCCTGGAGAAAATCTCCCCCTAAATTTTTCAAAACTTCGTGGGGTTCTAAGTTTTTATAAAAAATTTACTTAGATTTTGCACTTTGAAAACTTAAGTTAGATATTTTGGAAGTCTTTTGATAACTTAAGTTTTAAAAGTTCATAGAGGAATTTTTGAAAGCATGAGTTTAGAGTACTTAAAAAATTTGAAGCCTTAAGTTTAAGGTACTCAGATTTTAAGTTAAGTACTTAGTAGATTAAGTTTAAAGTACTTATGGAAGTTTTGATAAAAACTTAAGCTTAAAAAACTTAAGTACTTCTAAAAAGGTTTTGAAAAGCTTCGAAAAGTAGCTAACTTTTTGAAAATATTTTGAGCATTTTGAGAGTTTGAAAAAAAAAACTCTTTGATAAACTCTCTCCTTTCCTATCTCTCCCCCTTTGCCATATATCAAAAACAGATAGATATTGCAGAAATTAAATTGCATAAAAGGAATGACTTTAAAAAAATATTCATATGATTTTGCTGTACTGAACCAAGACTTAGACCAAATCAGTTAATTTTCTTTTGTAGGGACCTGTCTAACCCATTTAGCTACTTACTAACTGTTATAAGCAGTAGTTTTTACTAGGGTTAGTCAAGTTAAGTGTTTCTGTTCAAGTTAGATTTTCTAAACTTGACACTTAACTTGATTGCTGTAAAAGTTGTATTTAGTGCCCCAATTACTGCAGATGCACTGACTTAAAGCATCTTGAATTAAGGCAAAGACCTAAGCATCTCAATCCTTTCTAGGTTATCAATCAAAGTACCCTAAAGTGCTTGTGAGATACTGGCTTCTAAATCTATAGGTGCATGCAGTTCTAGGGTTAGGGCCTAAGCTAAGTCCATTTGCGAAAAAGGCCCTAGTTTTGAAATGGGGTAGTTTTGAAAGAAAACTAAGTCGAAAAAGATTTAAAACAAACTGATTTTGAAATTAAGTAAAACAGTTTTTCAAAATTCTATTTTTAGAAACTGATTTTTAAATCGAGTAAGGCAATAAGAAAATCAACAGTAGAGTTAATCTATTCTACAGAGCACAATCCTAACTGCTGAATAGACAAGAAACCAGTACTCACAAGCTAGTCAATATAGAATAGTCAACACAGTCATACAGTCAAACATAAGTCAACCCTACTGAGTAGGGGCAGTCAAATAGGTACTGGTACAATATTAAGCAAATCTAGGACGAGGGACCGAGATGATCAGATGGGCCAGGCTGCCATGAATCGAATCATGCCATCATTTCAATGAATCGTGCATCAGCCACTTCTCGATCGGCTCTACGAGCGTCCATCTGCTCGATATGATAGGCCTCGACCTCCTCTCGGAGGCTCTGAACCTTTGTCTCTAAATGTGTCACCCTCTCATAGAGTGTCGGTGGAGTGGGCTCGTTTATGTGCGCTCGGGCTGCTGCTGCTGCTAGATCTCCGACGTCAACGTCCACCTCCTCATCTGAGTCGATCGGAGCCCCGGCCTGCTGTCGTCTCCAACTCAGAACCCGGTGGCCGATACCTCTAGACCCACTAACGAGAAGTTCCTAAATCCTATTTCATTGAAATCAGTCATAGCGGTTATTTCACCCACGGTAATGTCGCGACCGTGGTGATGAAGGAGGGAAGTGATGATGTGGTTGAATGGTGTGCGTACTCGTCCCTGGGTCGTGACACTGGACACATGCAGAATGGTATGAAACATATGGAGTCCAATGTCTACGTCAAGGTGATGGACTAGGGCATACAGAAGGAAAGCATGAAAGGGTCGCATGGTCCCGAGATCTCTAGTGGAGAGTGGTAAGATACAGCGGACCAGGACTCTATACCGGGCATAGTCCTGTGCCTGAAGTTCAACGACTTGGAAACGTCTATTTGCGGGGAGTCCTTCCCTATAAAAATAGGAGTGGATGGTGTCTAAGGTAATGTGTGAGTAGGGAGGATCAAATGGGGGATTCCTAGGTGGATAGCAGCAAGATGTGGACTGAGAGGGTCGTAGTCCTAGGAATCGGTTCAACAAAGTAGGGGTGATAGTCAGAGGTATCCCTTGGACAGTAGTGTGAAACATTAGATTATCTTGTCGAATTATGTTGTTGTAGAACTCTGCACATAAGGATTCATTAATGGTATGAGTGCAGAGGACAAGATTATTTAATTGATGGAAGTTGATAATATTCATGGCTACGGGGCATGATTGGGTAAAGAAGTGCCTATTAAGATAACTTGTTTTAATAGGCTTGTAAATGGTTTGTGCAAACTTATTACATAGCTCTAGGGTAGGGAACCTAGGGTCGGGACTAGGTTTGGCACCGGGGTTGGCCGGGTTTGGTCGGCATCTTCTAAGTTAAGGAAATCAAAAGAAGTATGAAGATATTGCATTAAAAATAAATTTAAATGCAAAAAAATAAATAAAAATTATACCGGACAACTCGGGGAGGCATGGTTGAGGATGAGGACTTGCAAGATCTTCTTGGAGGGAAAGAAGTGAAGAGGAAGTTGATTTTGGTGTGGGAAGAGAGGGGGATTCGGGTGCCTTATATAGGCAGATCAACGGGGGCGCCCGAGAGCTTCCGGGCGCCCTGGTCAGTGCTTTACTGCCAAAGGTAGTGTTTTGGCTGGTTGGGGGCGCCCGGGACAGCCCGGGTGCCCTCATCAGGCTGCTTTTGCAACTTTTGCTGCATTGAGAGTGGTGGGGACGCCCGCGTGGTTTTGGGCGCCCTGGTCAAGTGCAGAATCAGCTTTTTGCCTAGGGAGAAGGAAAAAGGTGGGGTGGGGGCGCCCGAGGAGTCACGGGCGCCCTGGACTGTAGCGAAGAGACAAATTTTGTGTTTTGACCATGGTTTAATCGGTTTGACCATGGTTTGATCGGTTTGACCATGGTTTGGCTATGATTTGACTGCTTTGACCATGGTTTGACTATGTTGACCATGTTTTGACTATGTTGACCATGGTTTGACCAATTTGACTACAATATAGGTATTAAAGGAATTATATTTGAGTTTATTATTACTGTCACACCCAATCTAGGGTTTTCAATCACGTTAGCCTTATAGGTTTCGTGAGACAGGGTTTGATAAAAGAATTTTTGAAAACCATGATTTATTTTGAAAATCTTAATTAATTTTGAAAACATTTCAATTTATTTTGAAGGAAAATGTTTGAATCTATGCTTAACTGAAAATTATGTTAGATTTGAATTTTACAAAAAGTAATTTGAATTTGAAACTCAAAAATTAGCTTCCAGGTCTTGGCGAGGGACTAGACCTTCTTTGGACGTAGCCTTATTGGATCATCAACCCTTTCCTTGACAAAGCCGTTTAATGAAGTTTCATTTTCAAAATTAATCTTTGAAAAAGTTCTGGTCTAACTAGTTTGGATTTTGGATCGGTAGCTTCGGCTAGTTTCACCAGTCTAAAGAGACCAAGTGAACTTGATCTTATTAGAATTGGTTTCCCTAACGTACTATCATCTCACCTCCACCCAATACTATTTTTTCAAGTTTCAGTTAAGTTTGTTCTGTCCTTATACTAACCTAAGTCTAAGCATGGTAAATTGCATAAATTTAAATAAACAATCAATCAAGCAACTTGCAAAAATTAAATTCTATTTGACAATAAAAATAGTTTTTAATTTGGCTCCCCCTGGACTATAGCCACGATAATGATTAGGCAAGATGTGAATCTTGTCCTTGGGGATCCAATACTGATTTGATCCAGTTGGTTTGTTCAGGCACAGTTTAGGTACCCATGCCTGAACTTTACTTCTGGACTGATTCAGTACAGCAAAGTAAGATCTTTGTCGGGATTTGGTTCTATAGCCAAGTCCGGATCGATTTAGAACGGACTTCTATTTTCCAAGAATCATGTCAAGACCCTTGGAACCAGAAGTGAATCGTTCTAAGGCCGCTCTAAGATCCTTAACCTGAGTTTTCAGGGAGGAGTTCTCTTTCTCAAGTTTTTCAACTTGAGTAGGAGTTCCTTCTTGAACTTTCTCGGCTAAGGATTTTGAGTCAGCTCCCTCTTTCAGGAGTTTTACTTCCTGTCGGAGAGATTCGACTCGGAGTTTGGCTTTCGCCAAATCTCGAGAAAGATAGGAAATAAGTTCGTTCAATTGACTTTTATTGAAACCGCTTACCTTGATTTCACCGTCTTCTGAAAATGTTAGTTTGCCGTCGTCCTTCTCTGACTCTGACTCGGTCTCGACTTCTTCTGAAGCGGTCAGTGCTAGCAGGTTTGACTGGGGTTCTTCTTCTTCTTCTTCTGATGAAGATTCGTCCCAGGTTGCTTGGAGTGCTTTCTTCCTTCTTGTCTTTTTGTTCTCCTTTAGATTTGGGCACTCCGTCTTGTAGTGGCCCTTCTTCTTGCACTCGTAGCAGGTTACGTTGGGCTTATTTTTGTTATTCGCGGGTTCAGCTGGTTCGTCCTTTCTTCGGCTTGTCCTCCGTGTGTTGACTTGGTTTTTCAATTTTTTGTAGTAGCTTCGGGCCAGCCGGACCAGCTCAGATTGATCTCCTTCTTCGTCTTCTACGTCTGAGTCTGAGTTAGACTCGGGTTCAGGTTGAGGTTTCTTCTTTGTTGATCTTCCAATTTTTTCTGCAACAAAAGCAATTCCTTTCTCGACCATATTGGAGTTAGTTTGTTCGTGCAGTTCTAATTCAGAAAATAATTCGTCGAATTTAATTTTAGAAAGATTCCTTGAGACCTTGTATGCATCTACCATAGATGCCCACAAGGTATTTCTAGGGAAAGCGTTTAGGGCATACCTTATTAGGTCACGGTTTTCTACCTTGTGACCTATAGTGTGAAGACCGTTCATCAATTCTTGTATGCGTGCGTGGAGTTGGGCTGCTGTTTCATTGTCGGCCATCTTGATAGTGTAGAGTTTGTTTAGGAGTAGGTCTCTCTTACTGATCCTGGTGTCTGATGTTCCTTCGTGCAGTTCGATCAGCTTTGCCCATAGCTCCTTTGCACTGTTGAAGGGGCCCACTCGGTTTAGCTCTTCTTTTGTTAACCCGCATTGTAGGGTTTGAGTCGCTTTTGCGTCGGCTTCTATTTTGCGCTTCAGAGTGTTGTCCCATTCTGAGTAGGTCTGCGGTACTCCTTCGGTGTTTTTGGGGATCTCCAGTCCGGACTGGATGATGATCCACATGTCCACCTGAGTTTTCAGGTGGACCTCCATTCGACTTTTTCAGTAGGAAAAGTCTTCTCCACTGAAAAGTGGAGGTCTGACGGTGCTAAAACCTTTTTGCATGGCCATTTAATCTGTAGAATAAGAAAACTAATAAGAAAAAGATTTCCCAAGACTAGGTCTTGGATTAGTAGTGTGGGATGAAATAAAATGAAATAACGAGGGGTGTTGCACCAACCTCGATTAACGAGAAAAGAAAATTCGAACGAAATATTTAAAGAGAATTCGAACGAGAAATAGAAAATAAAAATCCGAAAAAAAATTTCAAACTGGTGGTTGCACCAAGTTTGAACTTCCCCGCTCTGATACCACTTGTTGGATCGAGAGAACCGATAGAGGGGGGGTGAATATCGAAATCGTTCGGATTTTAGGTAAAGAGAATTGCACAGCGGAAAAAACAACACAACGCAAACACAATAGTTTTTACTTGGTTCGGAGCCTAGGTCGACTCCTACTCCAAGGCCCACGGTCGTTGACCGTTTTTGCGGGCAATTCTATATGTCGCAAAAGTAGTTTACAAAATATTTAACAGAATTCAGTACAGTAAACCAAAATAGCTCTTCTTTTACCGACGTCCGGAGTGGATTGACTTTTTCCGGAGCAGCGGACGTCGTCAGCTCGAGTTGGGAGTTTCCGGGCAGAGCGCGGGAGCAGAAGAGCGTTGAAGCGTTGAATTGAAGTGTTGTTCGAAGCTTGGGGTCGAGGGCCCTTTATATAGGGCCTGGGGGCGCGGCGTCCCCCACGTGGCATTTGATCCGCCATTCTCGGTCAGCGTCTGATCCCTTATCTTCGGGATCCGCTTTGACCGGGGCGCCCGGAGCGCTCGGGGCGCCCGGGTTGACCGGGTCAAATCTATCCTCGGCTTCGTAGGTTGAGCTTTGAGCTGTGCTGGGGGCGCCCGAGCGCGGGGCGCCCGGGAGCAGCGGGGGCGCCCGGGAGCACGGGGGCGCCGGGATTTGTACTGTCGAAGCCATCTTTGCTTTCTTGTGTTTTGTGTTCACCTTGGGGGCGCCCGGGACACTCCGGGCGCCCTGGTCAGCTGTTGCCTCTTCCTTTGAGGCTTCTGAGCTGCAGACACAGTTCCTTCGGTCCTGCATCCAGGGTTAGTCCAAAACACAATAAAACAATAAATATTAGATTATACAGCCTTAGCTGTCTTGGTTCTGACTTTGGGTCTCCAAAATGGACCCTAGGTCGAACCGACGCCTACTGTTCCCTCGACGGGGGAATGCGTCCTCACCTACTCCTCTCGGAGATGTTACCTGATGCCAACCGTTCCTCTGGTTGGACTTTTGCCTGACGGTCCTTTGCCAGGTCTTGGATGCCGAGCTGTCCTTCGCCCGGTGCCTAGGATTCCTTCGCTAGGGCTTTCTCTCTGGCATTCCTTCGCCAGTGCCTAGCAGTCCTTCGCTAGGGCTTTTTTACTCTGACATTCCTTCGCCAGTGCCTAGCAGTCCTTCGCTTAGGGCTTTTTACTCTGGCATTCCTTCGCCAGTGCCTAGCAGTCCTTCGCTAGGGCTTTTCACTCTGCACA
>JAGFNQ010001428.1:1028861-1184622 GCA_024364735.1 Boesenbergia rotunda | reverse complement strand
ACTTGAACACCGCAAGTCAAAGGAACATCGCACTTAAGCTGCAGTAAGAACTTCACTGACATATCTATATGTAGACTACCATATGAAGTTTTACAGCCAGTCACTCCAATGAACTAGTTCCCTTAACTAGCATTCATGTTTATCTCCGGACATCTCAATGTCACCAGCCAGTGAGAATCAGCTGATTAGAGAATAACCCATGCTAGTCTCAACAGAATTGATAGTGTCCGTATTTATCAATTCATCGACTAGGGACAATTTCAATACTTCACAATTGCACATGTAGAGATAATCACTAGTTGTGAATTCATCACAAATTCTCTCATGCTGTGAATTGTATTGCGGACATTCAGTAAATGAGTTTAAGATCTCAATCAAATACATAAACATGTATACTCAAATAGTGAATATTCATTTATTAAATTAAATGATTACAATCATAAGACGATTGCCTTAGGACACTTCTCTCATATCACTAACAACTCCCACTTGGCCTAATGTCAATCACTACGGTACCCAATACCACAGGCTCTAACATGACCCTCAAACTTGCTTTGAGGCAAGGCCTTAGTTAATGGATCCGCTAAATTCCTTTCAATGGGAATTTTCTCAATTTGTATATCATTCCTACTTATAATCTCTCTGATCAGATGATAGCGGCGAAGCACATGTTTGGATCGCTGATGAGACCTTGATTCCTTTGCTTGTGCAATAGCTCCATTGTTGTCGCAGTAAACCGGTATTGCTTCATCAATGGTTGGAACCACACCAAGTTCTGAGACAAACTTCTTGATCCAGACTGCTTCCTTTGCTGCTTCCGAAGCTGCAATATATTCCGCTTCCGTGGTAGAATCCGCTACAGTGTCTTGCTTGGAACTCTTCCAACTTATTGCGCCTCTATAAATACGTATCCGGACTGAGATTTGGAGTCATCCTTATCTGTCTGGAAACTGGCATCTGTATACCCACGTATTACTATATCACCTTCTCCATATATTAGGAACACATCCTTAGTGTTTCTTAAGTACTTGAGGATTGTCTTGACAGCCGCCCAATGATCCATTCCTGGATCAGACTGGTATCTGCTTGTGACGCTCAGAGCATATAATACATCGGGCCTAGTACATAACATAGCATACATGATAGATCCTATCGCGGATGCATAAGGAATCTTATTCATGCAAATCCTCTCATCTTCTGTGCGCGGACACATAGACTTCGAAAGGTTGATCCCATGCCTGATGGGAAGGTAACCTTTCTTGGATTCCGACATGCTAAACCTTTCTAGCACTCGTCTATATATGTAGACTGTGAAAGACCAAGCAACCGTTTTAATCTATCTCTATAGATTCTAATCCCAAGGATATAGGTTGCTTCTCCCAGGTCTTTCATGGAGAAAGTTTTGGACAACCAAATTTTAACTGACTGTAAGACTGATATATCGTTTCCTATAAGTAATGTCATCGACATATAACACTAGGAATACGACTGCACTCCCACTAACCTTCTTGTACACACAAGGTTCGTCAGGATATTGTGAGAAATCAAACTCATTGATTGTCTCATCAAAACGGATGTTCCAGCTCCTGGATGCTTGCTTTAGTCCATATATGGATTGTCGAAGCTTGCATACTTTTGTTTTATTAACCGATGTGAAACCTTCAGGTTGTATCATGTATACATCCTCAAGCAGGTTTCCATTAAGGAAAGCTGTTTTCACATCCATTTGTCATATCTCATAATCATAATGAGCTGCTATGGCCAGGAGCATCCGAATGGATTTAAGCATAGCTACTGGCGAATAGGTTTCGTCATAATCAATTCGTTGTTTCTGACGATATCCTTTTGCCACTAATCTAGCCTTAAAGGTAACAACATTACCTTCCATGTCGATTTTTTTCTTGAAAACCCACTTGCACCCTATGGGCTTAATCCCTTCAGGCGGGTTAACCAAGTCCCATACTTGATTTTCGTACATGGAATCCATTTTCAACTTCATGGCTTCAAGCCATTTATGCCTTTCTGAATTTATCAGAACTTCTTCATAACTGATGGGTTCGTCGTCGTTCGATTCATTTATGAGAAATCCGTATCTCTCTGGAATATTGCGTATCCTATCAGACCTACGAATAAGTGGTGTTGTTTTAGGTTCAACTGATAGCTCATCATTATGAGTTATTGGTTGTGGGTCTAGACTAGGTGTCTCTGTAATGTCTATTGGAGTTTCTTGTACTTCTTCAAGTTTAATGCTACTCCCACTGTTTTCTTGTAAAAGAAATTCTTTTTCCAGAAATACAGCATGCCTTGAAACAAACACCTTTTGTTCCAAGGGATGATAGAATTGGTAACCCTTCGTTTCCTTAGGGTATCCAATAAATAGACATTTATCAGACTTAGCATCCAATTTGTCTGATACAGTCCGCTTTACATAAGCAGGACAACCCCATATCTTTAGGTGAGATAAATGAGGTTTCTTACTATTCCACGTCTCATATGGAGTAGTAGAGACTACCTTGGTCGGGACTTTGTTTAGTAAGTAAACAGCTGTCTTAAGCGCATAGCCCCAAAAGGATTTTGGAAGAGTTGCATGATTCATCATAGATCTAACCATGCCCATCAAGGTTCGGTTACGCCTCTCAGATACACCATTATGCTGTGGTGTATATGGCGGAGTCCATTGAGACAATATCCCATTGTCCCTAAGATAATCTTGAAACTCTTGACTTAAGTATTCACCACCCCGATCGGATCGAAGTATCTTAATACTTTTGCCAAGCTGTTTCTCTACTTCACTTCTGAACTCTTTGAATTTCTCAAAAGCTTCAAATTTGTGTTTCATTAAGAACACATACCCGAATCATGAGTGATCATCGATAAAGGTAATGAAGTAGCTATAGCCTCCTTGTGCAAGAGTTGACATTGGTCCACATACATCAGTATGTATTAGACTAAGCAATTCTCCCACTGGTTTACCTTTTTCGGAAAAGGGTAATTTGGTCATCTTGTCTTTTAAGCATGATTGGCATGTATCAAATGAACCGGGTTCAAATGATTCCAGAATTCCACATCGGTGTAATTTGGTCATGCGTTTCTTACTTACATGGCCAAGACGACAAAATCACATATAGGAGTCTATTTGATTATCTATTCGAGCACGTTTGTTGCTAACTTCGATATTGAAAACGTCACCAGATAAATCTAACGTGTAGATACCATTGCATAAAGTTCCGGTCCCATAAAGAACACCATTTAATGTTATGTAACAGCAATTGTTACTAAAAGTTAAATGATAACCCTTTTCATTCAAGCATGAAATAGATACAATATTCTTTATTAACGAAGGAACAAAATAACAATTATCCAATTCTAAGACAAGTCCAGAAGGGAGCTTTAGCAAATATGTTCCGATGGCAACAGCAGCAATCTTTGCTCCATTTCCAACTCGCAAATTCGCTTCTCCCTTGACGAGTCTTCTTCTATTCCTTAGCCCCTGTATGTCATTACATATATGTGAGCTACACCCAGTATCAAGTACCCACATGTTCGAGGAAATAGAGTGACATTCAATAACGAAGATACCTGAAGAGGATGGGGCATCGGATGCCTTCTTCTTTAGGAACTCAAGATAAACCTTGTAGTTTCTTCGCCAGTGGCCCTCCTTGCCGCAGTGATGGCAAGTGCCTTTTGGTGTCTTTTCAATCTTTTTGGCCTTTTTCTTCCTTCCCTTATTTTGTTCTTTGGGGTTCCTCTTAGAGCCATTCTTTGAGGAACCAACTAATAGTACCGTCTTCTAATCCTGCTTTACAGAAGGCTCTACAGTCTTCAACAGGTTAAGCAACTCAGGAATGGTAGTCTCCTATTTGTTCATCCGATAGTTCATCACAAACTGTGAGTAACTCTTGGGCAAACAATACAGAATTAAGTCAATACTTAGTTCATGATCCATTGCAAATCCGAGTGTGCCTAGTCGCCTAATGTACCCCAACATTTTCAATACAAACTGTGAGACAGAAGTGCCTTCCTGCATCTTAGAGGTGAAGAGGAGTTTGGAGACCTCAAACCTTTCGGATCTCGCCTGCTCGTCAAACAGCTCATGAAGATTTAAGGCGATGGTATGAGCTTTCATATGCTCATGCTGCTTTTGTAGCTCAGGTACCATAGCGGCCAGCATGATGCAACTCGCAAGTTTAGAATTGGCCATATGTTTCTGATAGGCTACTAACTGGTCTGGAGTTGCATCTTCAGGAGGATGGTTGGGAAGTTGCTCTTCAAGGACATAAGCAAGCTTTTCTGCCTTAAGGACTATCCTCAGGTTTCGAAGCTAGTCCATGAAGTTTGGCCCAGTCAGCTTATTGGTGTCAAAAATGGAACGCAAATTCAGAGAAGACATGATCAGGTGATTATCCTAGAAATTCAAATTGAGGTTATGTGATGAGAATGATAAAGAATGCATCAATATACATTAATTAAATCCTATTTATTTTTCAAATTGAATAACCCTTTTTATCAATTCGAGAGATCGTAGGAACATCTCCAAATAGGTTGATATCCAACCATAGATAAGAACAACCATGGCTAGAGTCCATCAAGTTATTCTTAGCTATGAAGGTAGGTAATTATACCGATTACATATTCTACATATGTAACTATCACATTATGCTATCAACTAATTGAATGTTTGCATAAATCATTGGGTTGTTAACTCATTAACAAGTATGCAACAATATACATAGCACCCAACTGCACCTCTCTTTACATCGACCTTGGCTGTGGCACAACAAATCGATGCTCCAAGCTTAAGGCTGACCCATTAATCAAGAAATAGTTTTAATATGGTTGGAGCTCATTCAACAGTTTAGTCAGGCTTGGATGTGTCCAACAACCAAAACTAAGGATTGACCTCTGACTCCAACTATATTAATCATAAACTAATTCCATGGTTTGAACATGTTGAGGTTCAAGCCGGGCATGGATGTGTCCATCAACCCAAACGAGAAACAAAACTCCGGTTCTAACCATATTAATGGAAGGTGTTGGCCTTAATATTTTGTAAGGGGTTTTGGGTCTCATCCTTTTCTTTTGTGCACATTCATGACGTATAATTATGTCATGTTCTAACAATTTCCTTAATAAAGTATGTATGTGACTTAATTTATCAAGTCTCATTAATTGAATTAGGAACCGGATTTCCTAATTCTAATTTCATACTTTATTCAAGGAATTGTTTTGGGAAACAATTTCCTGAATTATCATAATCAATTTCGGAAATAATATATTTAAGACTTTGATTTCACTAAATCAAATCTTATTAAATTAAGAGACAGATTCCCTTAATTCAACCACATATTATTTTCATGAAAATCTTATTTAAGGAAATATACTCTATAGGAAACAATTTTCCTAATTAATTTTGGAGACAATAATATGTAAGAGCATCACCTCATAAATCTAATAAGGAAATTATCGCTTGAGAATCACCTAAAAAATTTCCAAGATTTGATCACATATTTTATTTATGGAAAATTATTATCAATAACTTAATTTGGACGACTCCCCGAGGCTCAATCCAAATTAAACATTTGACAGCTTAAATTCAATTTAGGAAATTTAATTATAACAACTAACTTTAAATTGGACGGCTCCCCGAGGCTCAATCCAAAATAAAAAATTTTGTAAATAATTTGATTTCCAATTATAAATTTAAATGCCAATTAATATTCCCATAATTTGTCTAGACTTTCTTGAAAAAACTGCCCAAAATTGTGAGCTTTCCATAAATGGAAAGTTTCCAAAATAAAAGGTTTTCAGAATAATTGTAAGTTTCTGGTACAAAGAAAACTTATATTTTTTCAAAATTGGAAAATTTCCAAAATAGGAAATTTCCAAAATTAGAAAGTTTCCAAAAATGGAAAGTTTTCACAATTATCATAAAATTTCAGAAACAGAGATATTTCAAAAGTTTGCGAAATTTCATGAGGATTTCCAAACTTTGAAATTCCTAAATCGAATATTTACCATAATTGGAAAGTTTCTATAATTGAAAATTTTCCAAAATTGAGATCATGATAAAGCTTTCCGCAAAACAATTATATGATTATGTCGAACACAAACCTCGTCTCTAATACCACTGTTGGGACCGGGTGCATGTTGACATCGATGCGGGTTCGTAATTTCAAAATTAATTACGTGCAGCGGAAGGTTTAGCATAAATAATTTCTCTAAATCATTTAACCACACATCTAAGCATGCAAGTTTATCTTGTGTAGACATGATCATATATTTGAAATTTTGCAGAAATGTAAACTAATTTGTGTATTATCTCGCGTAACTCGAATGAAGGGACGAGATCCAACCGTAAGCGTCCCTTGGAAGCTCCGCCTCTATTCGCGTCCACGCCAAGTATCTTCGGGATGACTTCGCAAAGCCATGAGTTTCGTGTTCTCGAGAACTACTAGATTCTCCGAGAACGCGACAAGAAAAACCAAGAGAGAAGTCGGAAGACTAACCACAAAAGGATGGCCGGAATCAAAATTCCGGCGAAGCAAAAGAAGAGGCTTGCGGCAAAAGGATCCTTGCGGCAAACTCTAATTCCGGCAGCACCTTCTTCCGGTGAAGAGATGGCAGGAGCTTCCTTCTCCGGCAGCAGGTGGTGGTCGGCAGGGAAAGGGCAGGGGCGGCCGGCTGGTGCTCCTTCTTGGGGCTGGTTGGCGCACGGCAAGAAGGGGAGAAGAGAAGGAGAGAAAGAGAGGAGAGAGCCGATGCCTTCCTCTCTTTTATTATCATCCATGCCTTGCCTTGGGTCCTTTATATAGTGGTCTCTCAACCATCAAGCCTCTCACATATGGAATAACTTATTCCATCATGCCAAGTTTGATTTTATATCATGGTTAAAATCATATTTTAATTCATGATAAAAAATCAATCAAGTCTTTTCTCTCCTATGGAATAAATTTCCTTATCATGGTAAATCAATCCATGATTGATTTTATAAAATAAACCAATCCATGGTTCATTTTAATTTCCATAAAAAATAAACCAAACCTTGGTTTATTATATAAAAATTTATATCATCCATAATTTTATAAAACAAACCACACTTGGTTTATTTTAAAAATTGAACCAAAAACTTGGTTCTCCCCCTTTGTTGTGGCCGGCCAAGCAAAGTGGATGGAGGCCCTCTTTGGCCGGCCCATCCAAGCCACGCTCCAATGAATTAAACTTATTTAATTCATCTATTAAGTCTTTAAAAGACTTAGGCATTTTACGCTTCCGATGCGTCTCTGAAAAATTCAGATTCGACTTATCGTTTGACTCAACCAAACCTAATCTCTCTTGATTTGAAAATCTAATTTTCAACTCATTTTAAATCCCTCAGATTACTCGTAGTGCGTGTGACTAAATAGGCTTTCGATTTATGTTGGCCGTCTATAATTAATCAATTATAGAATGATCATGAGTGACACCTAGTAGTACATCATGATCCCCAATTAATCGAAAAATCAACGGTTGACCTCAGAAATAATTCTGAAACCCTTCAGCAGCTATAATGAATCGTGCCCCATTCCCTTCACCATTTTATACCCAATTGGTTCAGGACATGGTCTATGTGTGTCAGTCCCCACTAGGCTGACTACGTCACACCTAGCCCAAGTAACGTTTTCTCGTCCTACGGATTCTAATTACTCTCATGTATTTAAGAGATTCATACTCTGAACATGTCATGCTCTGGCCAGAGGATTCGAGTAACAATCCGACAATAGGCCTCGGGTATACATCTCCTCGCAAGGAGTGGTGAATCCTTTGTAGGCTGTTCAAACATCTTCGGGCACTTCGGCTTATACCCAATCATCCTGTGTCCACACCTCCTTGGAGATGCTTGCTTAAGATGTCAAAGTATAAGTCTCCATGACTAAGATGACTTAAACACCGCAAGTCAAAGGAACATCGCACTTAAGCTGCAGTAAGAACTTCACTGACATATCTGTTGGATCGAGAGATGCGATAGAGGGGGGGTGAATGTCGCAAATCGTTCGGATTTAAAAAGAGCGGGTGCGCAGCGGAAATAAAAGAAAAACAGAACAATGCAAACACAGTCGGTTTACTTGGTTCGGAGCCTGGGTCGACTCCTACTCCAAGGCCCACGGTCGTTGACCATTTTCTGCGGGCAATTCTATAGGTTCGTAAAAGTTTACAAGACAAATTATAACAAGAACAGTTTAGTAAACTTTAAATGCAGCTCTTCGTTACCGACGTCCGGTGTAGATCGAAGTTTCGGAGCAGCGGGACGTCGTCAGCTTGAGTTGGAAGATTTCTGGAGCGTGTCGCGGAAGTAGAAGAGCGCAGAAGTGTCGAAGCAATTGATTATTTGAAGAAGGAGGTCGAGGGCCCTTTATATAGGGCCTGGGGGCGCCCTGGTCGACGGGGGCGGCCCCCCACGTGGCTTCCGATCCGGTGATCGCTTCGGTCAAGGCTGATCTCTTCATCTTCGGGATCAGCTTTGACCGGGGCGCCCCGAGCGCGCGGGGCGCCCGGTTGACCGGTCAAAGCCTCATCCTTTGGCTTCGCGAGGGCAGCTGATAGTCGGCGTGGCACCGGGGGCGCCCGCGACACGCGGGGCGCCCGGAGCGCGCGGGGCGCCCGGAACAACCGGGGTGCCCCGAAATGCTGCTGTCGGAGCTTTTTCTTGGTCTGCTGACTTGGGTTGACTCTGGGGGCGCCCGGAAACTTCGGGGCGCCCTGCCCAGCTACTGCCTCACTCCTTTGAGGCTCTCTGAGCTGCAGATACACAGTCCTTCGGTCCTGCATCCAGGGTTAGTCCAAAACAGCAAATATTATGTTAGTTTATACAGCCTTAGCTGTCTTGGTTCTGACTTTGGTCTCCAAAATGGATCCCTAGATCGAACCGACGCCTAATGTTCCCTCAAGGGGAACGCGTCCTCACCTACTCCTCTCGGGAGAATTTACCTGGTGCCAACCGGATCCTCCAGTTGGACTTTTGCCCGGCAGCCCTTCGCCAGGTCTTGGTTTTCGCCTAGCAGCCCTTCGCCAGGACTTGGTTTTCTACACCCCCAGGACACCAGCAACCCTTCGCCAGGACTTGGTTTCCTGACAGCCCATCGTCAGGTGCCTAGCATCCCTTCGCCAGCACCTTCGCAGGACTTGGTTTTCGCCCAGCAACCTTCGCCAGGACTTGGTTTCCTGACAGCCCATCGTCAGGTGCCTAGCATCCCTTCGCTAGGACTTGGTTTTCACCCAGCAACCCTTCGCCAGGACTTGGTTTCCTGACAGCCCATCGTCAGGTGCCTAGCAGCCCTTCGCTAGGACTTTGTTTCCTGCACTCTCAAGCAGCATTGTTAGATACCAAACAACCCTTAACTTTGAATCCTTTGCCAATATCAAAACAAGGTTCGATCTGGTGCTTCCTGCACCAACTATCTCCCCCTTTTTGATTATGGCAACACAATTCAAAGTTAAGGAAAAAAATTACAACAGTTAAGAGCATAAGGTAAACAGTGAAGCATAACTGAAGCATAACTGTAGAGTTGAGAAAAAAATTCTTTATTTTTCATAAAACCCTGAATACTTGTGTTATAAACTACTTAAAATACTTAACTTTGACCTTTCCTCCCCCTTTGACATATATCAAAAGCATACATGGGTTAGCAAGGTTTCTAATGGGGAGTTTTGAGTTCTACCAAAAATAGGTTTTTGACAAAGTATTTTTCAAAAAAGAGCAAAAGTATTTGTATCCATAGACACTTTTGAAAAGCAAGCTTAAACTTTGTTAAAAACCCTTTTTCTCAGACAAATTTTGATTACTAAGGTAAATTTTATTTAAAAAACATGCACTAAAAATAACTTCGAACCACTTAGAAATGCTTAAAATTTTGAAATAGCTTAAAAATAAAATTCCCTTTCTCTCCCCCTTAATGTAAAACTCTTCTCCTTATGTTTTAGACCATTTTTAAGTCTAATATAAAAATATTTTGAGAGAAGTTTTAAGGAGAGCGTTTGTGTATCAGAGCCTATGAGTTTTGAAAGCATGAAAATATTTAGTATAATTCTTGAAAGTATAGCAAAAAGTTTTAAATTGCACCAACAAAACTTTATTTGGAAAAGTATTGAAAAGATACTTTATATTTGTAGGCCAATCTTTTAGAAAATTCACGCACTTAGAACAATATTGCCTTGAAAAATATTTATACTTTTGAAAACATTATTGCAGTACTTTTTGACAAATATTATGTATTTTTGAGGATATAAGTGCTTTTGAATCTTCAAAAGTACTTTTGAAATAAATATTATGCATTTTTGAAAAATCTAAGTACTTTTGAAATAAGTTAAGATTTGAAACACATAAGTACTTTTAAAAAAGTATTTAGACTTTGAAAGATATAAGTAATTTTGAAAAGACATAGACTTTGAAAAGTATAAGTAATTTTTGAAAAGAATTAGACTTTGAAAAGTATAAGTAATTTTTGAAAAGAATTATGCATTTTGAACACAAAATATTTTACTTGACTAGGTTTCTTTTCCAGTCTGACACAATCCTAGGAAACCTTGTTGACTACAAGGACATTTTCCTAAGTGTCCTGGAAAATTTTCTCCAACCCAAGTAAATATTATAAAATTAATTTCATAAGCCACAAGAATTTTGTAAAATAATAGTATTTTGACAGAAAAATTATTTAAGTTTTCAAAAGGATTTTGAACTTGTAGTGCATGAAAACATATAATTTTGAAAATGTTCAATAATTCTTTTAATTTCATCTCCCCCTAAACTTGATCCAGTCCTAGGAAGCTTGTTGACTACAAGCGATCTTCCTCTGAGTTTTAGGGTTTGATTTAAATTATAAGAATTATCTAATAACTTCAAAACAAATAATTACCAAAATAAATTTTCAGAAATTCTTCTTTTGAATCAAACTCCCCCTAAATTTGACACATCCTAGGAGTCCTAGTAGATCATGAAGTGGACCTTCCTCTGTGTCTTTAGGGTTTATTAAAAACAAAAGAATAACTTTGAATAATCTTCTGAGTATGAAACTTTCAAGGAGATAAATTTTTGACACCTCAATTTGAAGTAATAATAATAACACAGTTTTTGAAAAGAAATATTTTGAAATAATTTTTCAAAGAGATAGTAATATACCAAGAATTTTGAGTAATTTTTGAAGGCCTTATTCTGAAATGATACTAAATTTTAGAGCATCAGGTTTTGAGAATAAATCTTAAAAAGAACTCCCCTTGTATTCGACTTGTCTTAACTTTATCTAAGTGCTTGAAGGGTCTTTAGCATTAACTAGGTTTGACCATGTTTGACTCAGTTGACTAAGGTTTAACCATGTTAATCATGGTTTGACTATGTTGAAATTATTCTCTGAATGAAAACACAACATAAAAGAAATTTTAATTTGAACTTAATTTTCCTGTCTCACCCAATCTAGGGTTTTCAAACAGTTAGCCTTAAAAGTTCTTGTGAGATAGGTTTGAAGGTAAACATAATTTTTAAAAAAATGTTTAACTTTGAAAAGAAAAAAAATGTTTGTTTTTGAAAAAGTATAATTGACTTCGAAGACAGAAAAAGAGTGATTTTGAAAAAGAATTTTTGAAAACAAGTTTGAATCTATAATTATTTGAAATTTGTGTTAGATTCAAATTTGACATAAGATAATTTGAATTTGAATTTCAGAAATTGGCTTCCAGGTCTTGGCGAGGCACTAGACCTTCTTTGGCCGTAGCCTTATGGGATCATCCACCCTTTCCTTGACAAAGCCTTTTAATGAAATTTTATTTTCAAATTAAATTAGGTCATTTTCTGGTCCAACTAGCTTGGGTCTTGGATCGGTAGCTTCGGCTGGTTTCACCAGTCTAAAGAGACCAAGTAGACTTGATCTTATTAGAGTTGGTTTCCCTGGATCTTTGTAACGTTTATCTGTTCATTCCTCTTTGTAATGCCCAACCTCCTGACACTTGAAGCATTGGATGCGACTCTTGTTCTTTCCTGCTTTTGGAGCTCGTTCCTTTGTCGCCGTCGGTGGTATCGTTTGAATCTTTCGAGTAGGACACTTAGTTTGGTAGTGCCCTCTCTCCCTGCATATGTAACAAATTATATGATTTTTAAAATTCAAATTTGTAATTTTACCTTTTGATTCCTTATTAGGAATCTCCCCCTTAATTGTTGCTGTCTCGGATCTAAATTCATCTTCTGATTCCGTGTCTGAGTCGGACTTGGGTACCGGTTGAAGCTCCTTCTTTGATGGTTCTCTTGGAGTTTTCCCTGCAAAAGTTATACCTTCCTCGACCATTGCAGTATCAGCTTGATTATTTAATTCTAATTTAGAAAAGAATTTGAAATTGGTTACCATCTCAGTCAGTTCGTTGTCTGATTCTGCTGGTTCGATTTTGACTCTTGGTTCAGGTTCAGACTCTGACTCGGCTATCTGTGCTTGGACCGAGAGTGCGAGATAACTTACCTGATCTTCTTCTTCATATGAGATTTCTTGATGAAGATTGATCAATTTCTCCCACATTTCTCTAGCACATCCAAATGAACCGACTAGCTTGAGTTGTTCGTTGGTTAGACCGCATTGAAGAATTGCAGTTGCTCTTGCATCAGTCTCAATTTGGTTGAGGGTTGGTTCATCCAGTTTGTCCCATGCAATTGATAGTTCATCTTCTGTATGGAGGTGGAACCCTGTTTGAATGATCATCCATATGTCCATATGGGTCTTCAGAAGGGACTCCATTTGTCTTCTCCAAAAGATGAAGTTCTCGCCGGAGAATAGCGGTGGACGGGCACTGTTCCACTCTTGGTTGGCCATAAAATAACCTCTTGCACACAAAAGAACTAACAGAATGTACCAAGACTTGGTCTTGGATTAGTAGTGCGGGAGAAGAAGAAAAAAAAATTTGCCCCAAAAAAATTGCACGAATTTCGAGGCAGAATAATAATAAAATAATAATAAAAAATTTGAGACAAAATTTTTGGGAAATGAATATTCTGATTAATGGTGAAAAATAAGAGTTAAAAGATTGCTCGAATTAAAGTGGCACGAATTTTGAGAAATAATATTAAAATAATAATAAAAAAAATTTATGACAAATTTTTAAGAATTGTTCGTTTTATTAATTCAGACTTATGGTGAAAAGATGAAAATTCAAAATTCAAAATTCAAAATTCAAAATTAAATCCACCTACAGATATTATTTATATAAAATAAAAAGCGAACGGGATTGAGTTGCGTTGATTAACAAAAAGAAAAGAAATAAAATTAAAAAATTCGTAAATCCGAAAAAACTTTCAAACTGGTGGTTGCACCAAGTTTGAACTACCCCGCTCTGATACCACTTGTTGGATCGAGAGATGCGATAGAGGGGGGGTGAATGTCGCAAATCGTTCGGATTTAAAAAGAGCGGGTGCGCAGCGGAAATAAATGAAAAACAGAACAATGCAAACACAGTCGGTTTACTTGGTTCGGAGCCTGGGTCGACTCCTACTCCAAGGCCCACGGTCGTTGACCGTTTTCTGCGGGCAATTCTATAGGTTCGTAAAAGTTTACAAGACAGATTATAACAAGAATAGTTTAGTAAACTTTAAATGCAGCTCTTCGTTACCGACGTCCGGTGTAGATCGAAGTTTCGGAGGAGCGGGACGTCGTCAGCTTGAGTTGGAAGATTTCTGGAGCGTGTCGCGGAAGAAGAAGAGCGCAGAAGTGTCGAAGCAATTGATTATTTGAAGAAGGAGGTCGAGGGCCCTTTATATAGGGCCTGGGGGCGCCCTGGTCGACGGGGGCGCCCCCCACGTGGCTTCCGATCCGGTGATCGCTTCGGTCAAGGCTGATCTCTTCATCTTCGGGATCAGCTTTGACCGGGGCGCCCCGAGCGCGCGGGGCGCCCGGGTTGACCGGTCAAAGCCTCATCCTTTGGCTTCGCGAGGGCAGCTGATAGTCGGCGTGGCACCGGGGGCGCCCGTGACACGCGGGGCGCCCGGAGCGCGCGGGGCGCCCGGAACAACTGGGGTGCCCCGAAATGCTGCTGTCGGAGTTTTTTCTTGGTCTGCTGACTTGGGTTGACTCTGGGGGCGCCCGGAAACTTCGGGGCGCCCTGCCCAGCTACTGCCTCACTCCTTTGAGGCTCTCTGAGCTGCAGATACACAGTCCTTCGGTCCTGCATCCAGGGTTAGTCCAAAACAGCAAATATTATGTTAGTTTATACAGCCTTAGCTGTCTTGGTTCTGACTTTGGTCTCCAAAATGGAGCCCTAGGTCGAACCGACGCCTAATGTTCCCTCAAGGGGAACGTGCCCTCACCTACTCCTCTCGGGAGAATTTACCTGGTGCCAACCGGATCCTCCAGTTGGACTTTTGCCCGGCAGCCCTTCGCCAGGTCTTGGTTTTCGCCTAGCAGCCCTTCGCCAGGACTTGGTTTTTGCCTAGCAGCCCTTCGCCAGGACTTGGTTTTCACCCAGCAACCCTTCGCCAGGACTTGGTTTCCTGACAGCCCATCGTCAGGTGCCTAGTATCCCTTCGCTAGGACTTGATTTTCGCCCAGCAACCCTTCGCCAGGACTTGGTTTCCTGACAGCCCATCGTCAGGTGCCTAGCATCCCTTCGCTAGGACTTGGTTTTCGCCCAGCAACCCTTCGCCAGGACTTGGTTTCCTGACAGCCCATCGTCAGGTGCCTAGCATCCCTTCGCTAGGACTTTGTTTCCTGCACTCTCAAGCAGCATTGTTAGATACCAAACAACTCTTAACTTTGAATCCTTTGCCAATATCAAAACAAGGTTCGATCTGGTGCTTCCTGCACCAACAATATCTATATGTAGACTACCATATGAAGTTTTACAGCCAGTCACTCAAATGAACTAGTTCCCTTAACTAGCATTCATGTTTATCTCCGGACATCTCAATGTCATCAGCCAGTGAGAATCAGCTGATTAGAGAATAACCCATGCTAGTCTCAACAGAATTGATAGTGTCCGTATTTATCAATTCATCGACTAGGGGCAATTTCAATACTTCACAATTGCACATGTAGAGATAATCACTAGTTGTGAATTCATCATAAATTCTCTCATGCTGTGAATTGTATTGCGGACATCAGTAAATGAGTTTAAGATCTCAATCAAATACATAAACATGTATACTCAAATAGTGAATATTCATTTATTAAAATAAATGATTACAATCATAAGGCGATTGCCTTAGGACACTTCTCTCATATCACTAACAATGGCCTGATCGGTCAGGCTGACCGATCAGGTCATGGCTGATCGGTCAACTGGACCGATGATCCCTGGCTGGGTTCTTGACTCTAAAACCTGAGAGTTCAGTGGGTTTAGGATCAGTCTGGTGACTGATCCCTGATCTCTGATCAGCTAGTGAGACTGATCAGACCATTACTGGATCGATCAGAATGGAGTCTGATCGGTCAGGAGGGTGACTGATCGGTCAGGGTGAACGATCAGCACATCACAACATTAATTTTAATTAGTGTCAGACTCTGATTACGCTCTGATTTTCTTCTGATACCTTCTGATATGTTTTAATTTGCTTCGCTAATTAGTCTGTTGAGTGTGCAGATGATACAGAGACGATACAAGCTAAGAAGGAGGGTCAATGGTGACTTTCACTGCTACAGGTTTGTTTGTTATCTGTTTGCAGGTTTCAACGGCTTCTGGCAGCTAGCGACTGACTTGAGGCTCCAGCTGAAGAGGTCTACAGTGAACTGAGAGCTCAGAGAAGGTCAGTGGGTTAGTGGGTGACGAATCCGTGGGTCAGTGGGTGACGAAGCCTGTTGGTGTGCAGAAGGATGGCTTAAGAGGAGGCTGACGAAGCAGAGACAGATATCGGAAATCAATCAGACACAACGAGAACAAAGAGCTGAATGAAGGGTCTTGTGTGAAGTTGTGTGCTATGTTATGTTCTGTGTGAAGCTTCTTCATCGCACTTTCTGTGCTTGCGCTTAAGGTTCATCTGTAAGCTTCTTCTCAAGTCTCTGTGCTTACTTTTATACATGTTTGAGACTGTCTGTGGAGAGGTTACTCCACCGAGAAGGAGATTTTTTTATCCGATTTCATTCCGGGGCTTGATCTGCCGACGATCAAGGGATCGTCCACCTCACGGGTACGCCAAGGAGTAGGGGCAAGTTATCCCCGAACCTTGTAAATCCTTCTGTTAGCGTCTGGTTTGTTCTCTTTCAGTTTTCTTTCTGTTCTGTATTTTTCCGGCTGCTAACCTAAGTGCAGAAAGAATCAAAAGAAGCCAACTTATAAGTGGGTGGCTATTCACACCCCCCACTCTCTAGCCATCCCAAATCCAACAAGTGGTATCAGAGCCTGGGGCTCTTTCAAACGGATTAACACTCGAAGAGCAAAGAGAATGGCTTTGAGAGAAGGCTTCAACACCGACAGACCACCGTCTTTGATGGAGCCGACTTCTAGTATTGGAGATGAAGAATGGAGTACTATCTAAAAACCGATATTGGAATGTGATTTTTAGTCAAGGAGGGATTCACTCCTCCAAAGGATGCTGAGGGCAAGGAACTCGACTCATCATGGTGGTCAGCCGAACAAACCAGGAAAGGTGAGGTTGATGTAAAGGTTGTGGTCACTCTGCAGTGTGGGATGACCAAGGAGCAACTTATCAAGGTTGGTCCCTTTCACAAGTGCCAAAGATTTATGGAACAAGCTCATTGAGCTTCATGAGGGCACTCGAGATTCCCGAATAGCAAAGAGGGATCTCTTCCTCAACCAACTCCAGAACCTTACCATGAAGGATTCTGAAACTGTAAGTGACATGGCGGATTCAAGGAGATACTTAATGGTTTTCACTCCATCGATGAAAAGGTTGAGAATCGTGACCTTGTAAGGTATGCACTCAAATCATTTCCTAGGAATGCCTTGTGTCATCCATGGTGGATGCCTACAAGGTATCCAAGGACTTGTCCATTGTAAAGTTAGATGACTTTTTCTATGAAATGGAACTACATGAGATTGCTAACAAAGGCCCAAAGGAGAAGGGTATTGCTCTTGTAGCAGGGGACAGAAGAAAGAAGAAGAAGGAAAAGGAGGAGGAGAAGAGCATCCGTCACATGGCTCTCATGGCACTAGAAGATTCAAACGAAGAAAGTGGTGATGAATCAAGTGACTCTTCAACCGCAGCTTCATCATCTTCGGATGATGAAGAGGTAATCTCTCCCGAGTTAGATAAATGTTATAGAACTATTGCATATTTAACTACCTTGCTTAAAAAATCTAAGGACAAGGTAAAATCATTAAAATTAGAAGTAGAACAATTGAGAACCTCCAATATTGATAAAATTGATGATTTGTATGTTAAGGTTCTTGAGGACGAGAACAAGGTTTTGAAGAGTGAAGTTGAAAACTCAAGAATCTTCTTGGAAAATTTTCAAATAGCTCTAAAACTTTGGATATGATCCTCAACTCTCAAAGAGCGGTCTACAACAAGGCCGGTATAGGTTACCAACCTAAGGAATCTAGCTTCATGTCATTGATGTCTAGAACCCAATTTAGATCACCAAATGCTTCTAGGGTTCAAAGAGTTAGAAAGAAAATGACCAAGGCATGGGTGCCAAAAACTTGCATTGTAGGTTCATTAGGTCCCAAGGTATGGGTACCTAAATTATCTATCTTTCATGTTGTGTAGCATTGGTTGAGGGGAGCATCTATCAACATGGTTTGTTGATAATGGGTGCTCCAAACACATGGTCATTCCTAGTTGGGGATGTGCTTCTTATGATACCATTTCCCTCGCTTAATGGATATCTATGTACTACCTATGGGGAGTTGTTTTTCATCTCAAATTTAGGTGATTGGATTTTAACCAATGGAAACCATAAATCCCATACACAATACAGATACATGGAAATTTTTTAGACAGATACTTGAGAATTGGAACTTTATGATTTAGACAAACCTTAACTTGGGACTATGAATTATCAAATTTAATCCAATCTATGAATTATCAATAGAATTGAGAATTGGAACTTTATGATTTAGACAAACCTTAACTTGGGACTATGAATTATCAAATTTAATCCAATCTATGAATTATCAATAGAATTGAGAATTGAAACTTTATGATTTAGACAAACCTTAACCTATGAATTATCAAATTTAATTCAATCTTAGTGAATTATCAATAGAATTGAGAATTAGGTCTTTGGTTAAGACAAACTTGGAACCATGAACTTAATACAAACTTAGGACCTTGGATTAAATTGTATTATCAAAATTGGTTGGAGCAAACCTGATACAAACCTGATCATTCCAAGATCATACTTGGAACATACTTGATCATCCATTGTTTTTGGTACAAACCTGATACTAATTTCATACAAATCTATTTTGGAATTTTTAAATCCATAAGGACTATTGATTCTTGATGAGGAATAAATTTTAGTTAAGGGACTCAAATCAATTGTTAATGCAGTCTGACATGGAACGTATCAGAGTTTCAGAAATTTTTCTGAAATCTGATCGGTCCACAGACTAATCAGAAATATTTCTGTATTGAATATCAACGAACATGATCGGTCAAGAAGACCGATCAGGACTATGTGTCTAATGCAGCTGTATTACTTATTGTCATATGATGCATATACGTTGTTGCCATGATACATTTATGGTATATGCCTTTCATATGCAATTCAAAAAATATTCTTCGTCTTTATTTTGGTTTTGGGGAGAGACTCTTATTTAAGGGGGAGTTGTTTAAACTTAATAACCAGTTTACACCCTTTTCAGCATTTGACAAATGGGGAGAGGATGGTTAGTTAGTTTAGGAGTTATTACTAACTTAATTATTGTAAGGGGAGGACTCTGATTCCCTTGCGATAGTGAAATTTGACTTCTAATACCTAAACTTAAATCGAATTGTCAAACAACAAAAAGGGGGAGATTGTTGATGCAGTCTGACCTGATTGTTGTTTTAGTGTTGACACCGATTTAAGTTTATTTGAGTAAGATAAGTTCGGATTAAGTCCTGGTCGGAGATTAGGCATGAATTCCGGTGAGTGAAGCTGGATCCTAGTGAGTGAAGCTAGGTGAAGGAAATTCTGGTGAGTGAAGCCGGGTCATAGCAAGGGAAGCTAGGTGAACGAATTCCAGTGAGTGAAGCCGGGTCCTAGTGAGTGAAGCTAGGTGAAGGAAATCTTGGTGAGTGAAGCCGGGTCCTAGCAAGGGAAGCTAGGTGAACGAATTCTGGTGAGTGAAGCCGGGTCCTAGTGAGTGAAGCTAGGTGAAGGAAATCCTGGTGAGTGAAGCCGGGCCCTAGTGAGTGAAGCTAGGTGAACGAATTTCGGTGAGTGAAGTCGGGTCCTAGCAAGGGAAGCTAGGTGAAGGAAATCCTGGTGAGTGAAGCCGGGTTCTAGCGAGGAAAGCTAGGTGAAGGAAATCCTAGTGAGTGAAACTAGGTTGGACTAAGTCCCAATCATCTTGAGTACGTGAGTTCCTACAAGAGTTCCTTCTTGCATCTTACATGCAAATAGGGCTTTAGACACCTCAAACTACTCATGCCTAGCTTGCCCTTGATATAGTTATTTTAGGTGCTCAACCATATCATGTGCATCCATGTTCTCATGTTGCTTCTGAAGCTCAGAGTTCATGGTGGCAAGCATGAGGCATAATACATCGAGTGCATCATCTTGATGCTTCTTGTAAGAATCCTTTTGGAAGAGATTGCTCTAGGACGTACTGTAACGACCCGAAAAATTCTCTTAATATTTTCTTAAAATATTAAGCATGTCTAAATAATTTTCCAAGGGACCTAGAAATATTAAGGAGAACTTTGGCCTAGAAAATCCATGTTTTCTCATTTAAATTGAGAAAACTAAGTACTAATGGGCTTTATGTGGGCTTTTTAGTACCATGATTATAGGTGGATTTCGGTAATAATTAGTATAAATATAAATGGGATTTAATTAGGCATATTAGCATGATTATGTGTAAGTCTTAGCCTAATTTTTCTATTTTAATGGAGAAATTAGGTACTAATGAGCTTTAAATGGGCTCCAAAAATGGGTATTAATTAGGTAAAATTAATATAAATTAGGTAAAATTAATATAAATATAAAAGAATTTTATTTAGGAATATTAGCATAATTATGGGTGATTTTAGGGGGATTTTCGGAATTTAGGAAATAAAAATAATGAAATAAATGAAATAAAAATAAAATAAAAAATAAAGGTGCATAATAAGCCAAGGATTGAACCTTGGACCTCTTCTACAACCATGTAAGCCTTAACCAACTCACCTAGCAAGGTATTGTTAGGAGGGAATGAAGTGGATATTGGTTAAGGCATAGAAGAAGATGAAGAGTCATGGAGAGACTCTTCATTTGCCTCCTTAATGGGCTATTAAAGGGGGGTTTTGGGAGTTACTTCTTCTTCTCATTCCTTGCATTTTCGAAACTCATTCTCCCCTCATCCTAGCTGAACACCCAAGGAAAGGTTCTCCCTTGGAAAAGCTCCACAAGGGGTCTTATCTCCAAGGTCTAAGAGTTTTTCAAGGATACAAGGACAAGGGTGTGCAAGGGTCCAAAGATCTTACCATTTCCTCCTCTTTCAAGGTTCGAAAAATCAAGAGAATCTAAGGTAAGACTCCCTCACCTGTGGTATAATAGTTCCCTATGATTTCCATGATTTTTAGCATGATATATGGGTTAGTTTTTGGATTTGATGTTGAAAGGAAACAAAACCAAGGTCCCTATGTTTATGGGTTTCGGCCACCATGATTTAAAGGTCTATAAATATGTTAAAAATCTTTATAAAGTTATTTAATATTTCCTTATGATGTGTAGAGGTTAAGTATAATTTTTGGGAATTTTTGGAGTACCCTAGGACACTCTAGGGTTTCGGCCAACATGAAAGGGACAAAAACCAAGGTCCCTATGTTTATGGGTTTCGGCCACCATGATTTAAATGTCTATAAATATGTTAAAAATCTTTATAATGTTATTTAATGTTCTCTTATGATGTGTAGAGGTTAAGTATAATTTTTGGGAATTTTTGGAGTACCCTAGGACACTCTAGGGTTTCGGCCAACATGAAAGAAACAAAACCAAGAACCCTAAGCTTGAGGGTTTCGGCCACCATGATTTATGTGTCTATAACTATGCTAAAAACCTTGATAATATTGTTTAAATGTTCTCTGATGATGTTAGAGATTAAATACAATTTTTGAGAATTTTTGGGGTACCCTAGAGACCCTATATGTTTCGGCCAACCTCAAGGACCCAAGGATTAGGGTGAGTTCTAAACTTCAAGTATACATTTGATATGTTGTCATGATATAAGGGTGATGGAGGGTGATTATGTAAATTTCCACACGGTCTAGAGACTCTATAAGTTTCGGCCAAGAAGGAATAATAAGGAAAAAGTTATGATTTATTTCAAGTAAGGGCTCCAGTGGCTCTATGGTAAAAATGTGATTAGTGTCTTATGATTGATTGGGGATTTTAATGAAATTTTTCCATACCCCCATGGGCCTTATGGATTTCGGCCAAGGTAGGTATCTAGGGTTTGGGATGGAGTTAGGACCCAAAGAATGATGGTTTATGCTCATTATAAAGTATACGTAAAGGTTCAAGCATGTGATGGAAATTAAGTTACCCATAACCCTAACCTTAAGTACCATACTTTATGTTTGTATGTTATGATAAGAATGATGTCATGATAAGTATCTTATGTTTATGTTCATGATAAGAATGATGCCATGATAAGTATGTTACGTTTATGTTCATGATAAGAATGATGTCACGACAAGTATGTTATGTCTATGTTCATGATAAGAAGGATGCCATGATAAATATGTTATGATTATGTTCATAATAAGAATGATGCCATGATAAGTATGTTACGTTTATGTTCATGATAAGAATGATGTCACGACAAGTATGTTATGTCTATGTTCATGATAAGAAGGATGCCATGATAAATATGTTATGATTATGTTCATGATAAGAATGATGCCATGATAAGTATGCTATGAATGTCTTATGAATGATGAAGCATGCAAAGTATTTTACTTTATGAATGGGCTTGTACCGGACCCAAGTATGGGTCCAAGGGATGGGCACCTTAAGAACGCCCCGGTTCTGGACTACCGGAGCTATCCACGATTCTGGCACTACCGGAGCTGTGCAACAGGGATGGGCTCCTTGAGAACGCCTCGGTTCGGGGACTACCGACTATGTTGTCCTTACCCTAGTAGGTCGGGGCTCGCTACCTCGGACTTACTAGGGATGCGCGCTATGATGTATGTATGTGGTACAAGCCGGGGACCCCAAATGTTATGATGATTATGTTTAAGCATTTTAAAAGTATGATTTTAAAAGTTAAGCATCCCTATGTATATGCATTCCACCCATGCATTCATACATGTTATGCATTATGTTATGATAATGATGTGTTATGCTTATGCTCCATGTTAAAAGATATGTATGAGAATGAATGATCTAGGTTATGATTATGGTAAGAAGATGCTCTTATGATATGCTAGAATGTATGCCTATGTTTATGCCATATAGGTTGGTTTATATCTTATGTTTATATTTATGTCATGTCTCCTGCCATGCTAGGAAAGTTTATTAAGTTATGCTATGCCGTGTATCATGCCATGCTTAGAATGTTTACGATGTCTATGCTTGATATGCTAGAAAGTATGCCTATGGTTGATTTACATCTTATGCTTATGTTCATGCTATGTATGATGCCATGCTTAGAATGTTTAATTATGTTTATGCCTATGTTTATACTTTATGCCATGATAAGAATGTTTAATTAGATTTATGCCTATGTTTATGCTTTATGCTATGATAGAAATGTTTATCATGCTTATGTTCCATATGATTATGAATGAATGACGAATGATTTTAGTGAGTAGGAAAGAGTCTTACTAAGCATGTGTGCTTATAGTCTTTTTCCTTATACCGCAGATCATGCAAGGGGACCATGAGGAAGCAGCAGGAGGGCAAGATTATATGTGTGTGATAGTGACTTGGCCCATGAAATCTAACGTTTGCCGTTATGCTAAGAACTTTACTTTTGTTAAGTATATGCTCGATTAGTGACTTATGGAAACTTATGATATGATGTTATGCATGATATGAAATGAACCTCATGATATGATGTTAAGCTTGTTATGACATGATGTTTAAGTATGAAGTCTATATGTCTAGTGTCCATGTCACTATGTTAGAAATGGTAGTAGGGGCATGTAAAGTTTAAGTTATTCCGCTGCAGTATGATGTTACATGCCTTAAGTATGTTAGCGTAACGCCGCTTTAGGAAAAAAAAAAGCGGGCGTTACACGTACAATTTTCGTTCTTGTTTGAGGACGATTCTCAAGCTTCTGTACCAGTCCAGGAAATTAGCTCCGTTGAGCTTGTCCTTCTCAAGGACGGATCATAAAGAGAGTATTTGACGTGTTAGACGACATGGTGATCTACAACAGTAAAACATGCAGAAATAAGTATCATATCTAGATTATTTAATTAAACCTTTAATTAAATGATATTCCCATTGAATCGTAGAGCTTTGGTAGGAGCTAGTCATGGATGTAGGCAAACTCAATTTGCCAACACTACTAGCTCCAAACCAAATAGCAATCATATTCATGTGGGACAATATCCATATTATACCTCATCTTGAGTTAGCTTTGGCTAATCACCCATGACTTGGTATAACTAGGTAGACAATATTTTACCAATTACATCTTATGCAACTCTTGGAAACAAAGGGTCAAGATCCACATTACACATCATCTTGAATTAGCTTTGGCTAATCGTCCAAGACTTAGTATAATTGTTTTCTTACCTAATTTTCCCAACCTTTGGGATATGCCTCTAAGTTTCTCAATCTAATTGAGGGGACTTAGTTAAATCTCACCCAAAGTTTGATAGCGGGACATCACAATTGTCCTCTCACACTTTACCAAGATAAAATGTGTCGCTTTGCTTTGGCAAACCCAACAACAAATGATCGAGGTAATTTATGAGTACCAAACTTTGGTAGACATATCGAGTTGACTTAATTAAGATAAATATTTATCTAATCATGCATCACATACACACATTGTATATATCAACATATAAGCAGTAAAATGTGACATGGTTATTTGGCACAAATATAAAGTAAGTATAATAACTAAACATACCTTTATTAATGATAGAATATGATATAAAAAGTCCCTAGTCAATCATCACATAATTGGCTCTAGGGCTCCTACTAATAATCTCTCACTAGCACTAGTGTCAATCACTATAATATCTAATACCCAGTGACCTAGTGTGACCATCATGCTACGTACCCATAGATCCCACTTTGTTAGGATCGAAAGGAATTTAGATATCTCCACGATGGTATGATATTGTCTACTTTGGGCCTAAGCCCTCATGATTTTGCTCTTGGGCTCTCCCAAAAGTGCTCATGCTAATGGAGATATCTTTTTTCCTTATAAGCCTATGATCTTTCCCATGTGTTTTCGATGTGGGACTATGTTTGCAACCTTGCAACCCCAACAATCCCCCCCTCAAACAAAGGGCCACAAGCCCCCCTCAAGCGGAAACCCATTCCATTTGATGTCTGCTCCTTAACCCACCAGGACTTTCTGCCCCTCGGTCTACCCGACCTACTAGGACTTCACCGCCTAGCCACAACTAGGACTTCTTTTCTTGGTGTCTAATCCTCTTGATCAAGACACGAGAGCCCACACATCCTTTATTCAAGGCTTAATTCACATGGTTAGATCTGGATCATGGCACTAGCTCGTGCTTCTTCCGACGGTTAGTCTAGTGAAGAGCGACCTGGCTCTGATACTACTGTTGGGATCTCCCGACGACACAAACAAAAACCCACAGCGGAAACAAGATCCCTCGAGCGATCCATATGAAAGAAAACTTGTACAAAGCCGATCTACAGCTACTTATCTTATAGATATACCTTTGATGTGTGCTCTTTCGTTTATCCCGCTCGTCCAAGGTGCGTCGGATCTCTTACACGTTCAAGCGTCCGTGCCTCTATGTGTATCCACATGAACATAATCTCTCAACTTCGGAGAAGAATTACCTTAGTTTTGCTAGCAACATGAGGTAGTTCGCAGAGACACCAAGAACCCCAAAATAGGGTTTCGGCCAAAGAGGGAGAAGAGGAGGAAGAGAGGAAGGGAAAAATACTAAGCACTCATCCAAAATGACAAGAAACTCTTTTATACTCATCCCATGAATATGAAGAGGTTTTTGTCTCTTTAGCTTCCCTTCATTAAAGCCATTAAAGAGCACATCTTCTCATGTGGCTCTTCAACTTCTCACCATTCAATGAAGAGAGACTTTTCCTCTTCCTTTATTATTAATTCATTAAACACTTTAATGAATTAATATCTCATCCAAATGTGGTTAAGTCTAATCTAAATGAGTCTAACTCAAATTAGATCTCAATCCTATAATCCAATTGGATTTACTTGCGTCTAACTCAATCAATCCAATTCAGATCAAATCTTAGTCAAACTAAGATCAATCAATCTTCGAAGCATCGTGTCCTTAGTGTGTAACCCAATAGGTTCTCGTAACGTTGGCAATGTGCCTAAATCGCTTTAGACACATAAGCAATGAGCGGCATCTAACAATGCATCATTGCTACCTAAGTAACAAGTGTAACGCCCGCCCTTATATCTACCCTCGGGGCGGGGTTACGTAACAATTAATCATATATATTTTTTTTCCTCTATCTTCTAGCATAAAATTTAAAACAAACAATGCAAGGACTAAGTGCTAAGCATGCTTGCCTATACATGTCAACCAAATGTCATGCTTGAATTGCTAGAACATCATTTGAAATATTTTAATCAAAAGTTATTCCATAACATGAGAGGTTCACATTTTATTTCAAACCATAATATAATCCAATAAAATCAAGTATATGAAAACTCCAAGTATTATAATCGTCATGCAATATAGATCCTAATCACTATCATTCATTGTCATGGAGCATAACATAAGCATAAATATGTAGATATAGAAGTCTTTCTTCCCGAGCCACCACCCCACACATCTTCAGCCTCCTGCCTCTTCCTTTAGTTTAAGTGTTCCTTACCCTTATCTGCAGCATAAGACAACACATAAACTAGTAAGCACAAATGCTTAGTAAGGATCCTGTCCTACTCGCAAAATCCATACAAAAGAACATAACATGTACACATAATAAATCATAAGCATGAGTTCATCAAAGCATACTAAACATCCAAGTTTCTAAGCATGCAGTATCAAGTACCTTAAGCATACTCTTCACATATAATAAATGCTTTCAATGAATATTTTCAAAACAATTCCATAATGGTATTACTTAAAAATACATCCATATCATATTGGGCCCTGTTGTGTACCACATATCGCGCGGAACTATTGCGTGTTCCCTAATGAATTGGAGTAGCGAGCCACCAATTAATTAGAGCAGGACCCTTCCGTCCTACCGGAGCCATGACCTTACGTTAACATGCACCCCGGATTTGTTTAACGACCCCCTTACGAGTCGGGTACACAACTTCAAAAGTAAAATACTTATCATGCTTTTACATATATGCTAAGGAGTACTCCAAATCACTCTTACAGGACACACCACTCTTCAAGGGTGCTCATGATCCCGGAGGGACACACCACACAACATAAGGGGGTGCTCTTGATCCCATACTTAGTAGAGTATCCGTTTAAGCATTTTAACATATCACATGCAATTTCATAAGTGTGCCCCATGGGCTATAAGGCATGCTCATACATACATCATATTTCATGCATGTTCATACATACATCATATTCCACACATGTTCATACATACATCATATTTCATACATGTTCATACATACATCATATTTCATACATGTTCATACATACATCATATTTCATACATGTTCATACATACATCATATTTCATACATGCATATACATATTATCTTACTAAACATAATCATGTCCCGTAGGGTAGTTTAACCTTCACATACTATTCATGCAACTTATTAAACATAAAGCACATCATGAGATAATTATGCAACCCTAGACCCTAGTCCTTCTAGGGTTGGCCGAAACTCAAGGGTAGGGGAAAATTAGGGTTTGAACTAAATATTCACACAGACATTCATACAAACACCTTGTATACACTATCTTACAATACATTAAACATGGATATGTTTTAGGATAATTCAACCCTCACTAACCCTTTTTCTAGGCCTTGGCCGAAACCCATCCAAGCTCTAAACCCTAGTTTTTGTTATCACAAAATGAAGGGACACAACATATAGGTATACCCTAAGTCCCAAGGGGTCTTCACATGCATCAAGGGGTAACCAAGGTCTCCTCTTGGGTGTTGGCCGAAACCTACACAAGGGTATAACCCTAGGTTTTGTTCACAACATTTTGAATAAACCACATATACATATACCCTAAGTTCCAAGGGTCTACTCATGTAACAAAAGGAACCAAGGCCTTCCCCTAAGGGGGTGGCCGAAACTTACAAGGGGTGTAACCCTAGTTTTTCTTCCTTTTTGTTCATACCATCATGAAGAAAATCAATATACATATATACTCTAAGTCTCAAAGGTCTTCTCATGTATCAAGGAAAGAACCAAGGCCTTCCCCTAAGGGGGTGGCCGAAACTTGCAAAGGGGAAAAAGTCCCCATTTTTGAAACAATCAAGGAGAATAATCACACCACAACTATTACACTGCAGGCGAGGGGATACTTACATCCTTTCGCTTGAATTTCTCCTTCTCTTACTCTTTAGGGTACCCTTAATTGAAGTGAGAGTGAGAATTTCCTTTGCTAAGACTTTCTCTAGAACCTTTGGCCCTAGTAGAGAGCAAGGTCCTTGGGTGGGATCTCCTTCCTTCCAAACCCCTAGGGTTGGAACCCTAGGGTTTACTTTTTCGAAAATGAAAGGGCAAGGGGAAGTGAATTTCGGTGATGAGAGTGAAGAAGAAGAAGAGAGGAAGTTATTCCAACTTCTCTTCCTCTTATTTATACTTTTCTCATGAAGAGACATGTCTCTTCACTTCCCTAGCTTTTAACAAGCATGTTTCTTATCCCTTCTACATGAAATATGGCTTGGTGTGTTGGTTATGACATGATTAGTGCAACTAGGAGGTTCAAGGTTCAATCCTTGCTTCCTCCTTTCTACCTTTTCTTTTTATCACATTTTGCACTAATCCATATCAAAGCCCATTAAGCCAAGCCCATCATGAAATTTCATAATAATAATAATATTCCATGAATTCATCATATTTCATAATATTTCATGAATTCATAATATTTCATAATAATAATAATATTTCATGAATTCATAATATTTCATAATAATAATAATATTTCATGAATTCATAATATTTCATGATATTTCATATGGGAAAATTTTGGGGCGTTACAACAAGAAAAGTCGAGATCCGACTTAACCTCGATCCTATGACAATGTATGACCTTGTCCTTCTATCCTCGATATCTAAATTGACCAATGAGGCATAGACTGTGTCATCCTCGATCAATCATTGTGTTTCTTGATCCCCAAGTAGACTCACTCGAACAAATGAGTTCAATATCTCATATTGACTCATTTGAGCATGACCATGCGTTTTAGCAGTCCTACTGGATCAAGGGGCCCACAGATATCACTTCCATCATATGAGAGGGATAGATCCCATCTACATCACTCATATCCCTCCGCATATAATTCATTATATACCTAGTGATCGCCTTTATAGTCCACCATGTTACGGGTGATGTTTGACGATACCAAAGTACATAACTCCTCATGTAGGGAATCGTAGTGACTTCAGGTCTAAGGACTATTCATATTAATAGTCACATGAGAATGTTTATGACACTCATATGATAATCTATGAAATTTTCTCATGGCGGGTCAATTCAGTACACATTCTCTAATGTATACCCATGTGTTAACTTGATATCACATATCCATGACTTGTGAGCTCAAGTCATCAATTGACCTACATGCTAGTCTTCATGCATTAATATTGTCCTTGAATATTAATGCTTGACTAGGAATGGTTTAATATAGTGTTCTCTACATTATCTCACTATCGATTCAACCAATCGATATGACGTAGATAAGAACCTACTACCTATGGACATTATTATACTTAGTTATTTGGCACAAGTATAAAGTAAGTATAATAACCAAACATGTCTTTATTAATGATAGAACATGATCCAAAAAGTCCCTAGTCAATCATCACATAATTGACTTTAGGGCTCCTACTAACACAAGGGTCCTCAGTCAATACAAATAAAGGCCGCCCCCTCCGAGGGCCACGGGCCTCAAGTAGCGTCCAGCTCGGAGGAGGACGCTCCTGACCCGAGGGACGCCCCCGACCCGTCGACTCTATCCTCTTGGGAGCACCTCCCCCCTCCTAATAAGCTGAGGAGATTGGTCAGGTCAGCCAGGCATCTGGTCAAACTACACCAATCTCTGCTACAGGTATCTACATTTTATCTTTCTCACTTTTATCTACAGGCTCTAACTTTTGCCCTTTTTGTTGCTGGTTGTTTCTGACTGCGCCTCTATGAGCCGCTAACTATGCTCTCAGGGGTGACCGAAGACCTCCTCCAGCTGGTGGCGGCAACGGAGGCGAAAGTTGGTCGCGCCCGCGAGGTAGGACTCCTGCAGCTGGAGGTCAGCAGGGGTCTAAGGGTGAAAGTAAAGCATTGTCTCGACACTCTGTTGGCCTTTGAGGAGACCCTGCATGGCTATCGCCTCTAGGAGCACTCCCTGTCGTAAAAGAATCAGTCTCTCTCCGAAGACCTGCAGAAGATGACCTAGGAGCGGGAGCAGCTCCAGATCCAGACGAAAGAACTATCTGCCAGCGTCCAGCTCCTAGAGTCATCAACGAAGACCCTGGAGGATCGGACCAAAGAACAGGAGCGTCAACTGACCGATAAGGACTCCAAAATAAGTATGGCCGCCGCATATGCAACCGGTCTTCAAGAGGTTGCTCGAGCTAAGGCCAAGGCTTCGGCCACCTCCCAGAAACTCAAGGAAGCCTTAGAGGCTTACGATCGACTGTCTTGGGAGGTGGCCGAATTGAAGTATGCTAAGAAGGAGGTCGAAGTTAAACTGTAGAACTACAAGACCAACCAAGCAGCTCAACTGTCCAAGGCCGAGGCAGAGTTTAAGGCCAGATTCCTGTAGTTTGATGAGTTCGGCAACCTTCTGGCTGGGCAGGTATTGAAGTGCCTAAAATAGGGCTTCAATGATGCCATCAGTCAATTGCAAAAAGCTCAATTGTTGAAACCAGACGTAGATCCGAGTGCCCTGAGCATCGGCCAGGTTTAGGATGAGCTTTCACCCAAAGAGAAAGAAATATAAAGCTCTTCCCAAACTTGTGCCTGGCTTTTCTTTTGTTTTTTATACTTTTTAATTTTTTTCATTTTTTCCCATGTAATCACCTTGAATTGAATGAAAACATCTTTTGACCCTTTTCTTTGTGTACTCAGAGTCCTTCTTGTTTCTTTTTAATCTGTGGTTTCTTGTGAAATTAAACGGCCCACTTTTGCCCTTAAAGGTAAGGTCATTTTGTTTCTAACCAAGGACCAAGGGGTCATAGCCCCCGCCATGGACCAAGAGGTCACAAGCGCAGCGAGGGTGGCTTTCATCTCAAGAACCCTAGGGCTTGGCGGCCAAAAGAAGACTACAAAGCAATACAAATCTTTACAGGACAACCACAAGGAAATGTCATGGCAATAAAGGAGAGCCCGGACAAAGGAGTGACCCCCTCTGCAAGGGCTAATGATTATATCCCCTACCTATAATTGTATTCTCTATCATGTAAGTTCTTCTAGCAATGAATACATATCATATTTGCCTCTGGTATTTGATGGTGTCGTTTCCTATCTGGCAAGCTTATGGGTTGATTGTTGGTCGGGCATTCATAGCATCTGGACCAAGCCTACTCACCTCGGGCATCCGCAGCATTGTGAGGTAGTAGGGTTTTAATAGCTCTTGGTCGGGCATCCACAACACCCAGACCAAGCCTACTCACCTCGGGCATCTGCAGCACCGTGAGGTAGTAGGGTTTTACCAGCTCTTAGTCGGGCATCCGCAACACTCGGACCAAACCTACTCACCTCGGGCATCTGCGGCATTGCGAGGTAGTAGCGCTTTAACAACTCTTGGTTGGGCATCCGTAACACCCGGACCAAGCCTACTCACCTCGGGCATCCACAGCACTGTGAGGTAGTAGGATTTAAGCATCTCCTGGTCGGGAATCCGCAGCACCATGACCAGTCCTACTCACCTCGGGCATCCACAGCACCGCGAGGCAGTAGGGTTTTCACAACTCTTGGTTGGTCATCCGCAACATCCGGACCAAGCCTACTCACCTCGGACATCTGCAGCACCGCGAGGTAATAGGGTTTTAATAGCTCTTGGTCGGGCATCCGCAGCACCCGAACCAAGCCGACTCACCTCAGGTATCCGCAGCACCGCGAGACAGTAGGGTTTTCACAGCTCTTGGTCGGGCATCCGCAGCACCCGGACCAAGCCTACTCACCTCGGGCATTCGTAGCACCGCGAGGTAGTAGGGTTTTAACAGCTCTTGGTCGGGCATCCGCAGTCCCCGAACCAAGCCTACTCACCTCGGGCATCCGTAGCACCACGAGGTAGTAGGGTTTAAGCAGCTCCTGGTTGGGCATCTGCAGCACCACGACCAGGCTTACTCACCTCGGGCATCCACAGCACCGCAAGGTAGTAGGGTTCTCACAACTCTTGGTCGGGCATCCGCAGCACCCGGACCAAGCCTACTCATCTCGGGCATCCGCAGCACCGCGAGGTAGTAGGGTTTCAACAGCTCTTGGTCGGGCATCTACATCCCCCGAACCAAGCCTACTCACCTCGGGCGCCCGCAGCACCATGAGGTAGTAGGGTTTAAGCAGCTCCTGGTCAAGCATCCGCAGCACCACGACTAGACCTACTCACCTCGGGCATCCGCAGCACCGTGAGGCATTAGCGTCCTCACAACTCTTGCTTGGGCATCCGCAGCACCGCGAGGCATTAGCGTCCTCACAGCTCTTGCTCGGGCATCCGTAGCACCTGGACAAAGCCTACTCACCTCGAGCATCCGCAGCACCGCGAGGTAGTAGAGTTTTAATAGCTCTTGGTCAAGCATCCGTAGCACCCTGACCAAGCCTACTCACATCGGGCATCCGCAGCACCGCGAGGCTGTAGGGTTTTCACAACTCTTAGTCAGGCATCCGCAGCACCCGGGCCAAACCTACTCACCTCAGGCATCCGCAGCACTGCGAGGCATTAGGGTTTTTGTTAGATCGTGACAAGCAAGCTAGAGGGGGGGGGTGAATAGTTTCTTTCGATTCGTTCTTCCTACAATCATTAGTGCGCAAGCGGAATATACTAATAAAGACAAAACTAACGAAAGGAACACACCTATTTACGTGGTTTGGAGATAAAACTCCTACTCCATGGCTGCCCGTAAGGTGGGCGATCCCTAATCCGTCGGTGGATGATTCCCCAGAGCACCTCCGGCTAGATCTCGTAGCTCTTTGTAGGTGGAGAAACCTCACCACAACTTCTGGACACTACCTGAGGACAAAAGGCTACTAACAAGCTTTGACCAAGCAAGTTTCGCCAAGAAAGAAAAGCCTGAAACGAGCTCCTTTAAATAGAGCTCGAGTCTGAAATGATCGCTACCAGTCGACTGCCCCTGGGGCAGTCAACTGGTCCCACCCAGGTTCGACCATTGCGCCCAACGTTTGAATCTCCAGCCATTACCAATCGACTGCCCCTGGGGCAGTCGACTGGTCCTTCCCTAAGCCTATGGTTACACTTCCGAGTACATTTCTCTTCGCACTCGATCCCTCCCGGCTTAGTTTCCGAGTACAAACACTCACACTCAGACCCTTACAACCTGGTTGACTCTTCAATCAGCAGTCTCGATCTGTTGCCTTCACGCCTTCTTCGTTTTCGGCTCCCGTCCCTTGGATGCGCACGTAAGCCCTTGGCTTGCCTCCATGTCACTCTTCACGCATGCCTCGAAGTCCGCATCCCTCGGCTCATCGTCTCTGCTCCAGCAGCCTCGATCTGTCACCTTCAATCCCTCTTCGAGTTTCGCCCTCGTCCCTCGGATACGCACACAAGCCCATGACTTGTCTCCATGCTATCCTTCACGTACGTCTCGAAGTCCGCTTCCTTCGGCTCATCGTACCTGCTTCGTCCATGGTCCCTCAGATGTACTCATAAGCCAACAGCTTGCCTCCATGCCACCCTTCACCTGAAGACACCCAACCAAGTCTATGTGTACCTGCAATCCTGCACACTCAGATACACATATTAGTTCAACAACAAATCCTAACTTACTCATATTGATACACACATCAAAACTCATGATCCTCCAGATCATACTTGGGCCGATTGCCCCAACAATCTTCCCTTTTTGATGTGTGGCAATATATTTAAGTTAGGTAAACAAAAACAACAATAGCAATTGAAAATTAAAAGCATAGCAAATAAGAGGCAACCTCCCCCTTAACCTATACCCTCTCCCAATTTTCAATTCTCATAACACCAAGTTAAGTTCTACCCAACTTAACACCACAAGTTCTCTCACGTAAAGTTAAACCTATCTTAACAACATAAGTTCTCCCCTTTTGACACCATCAAAAAGATTGCCCCAAGCAATCCTAACCCTAGTGCCAAAAAAAACCCAAACTACCTCTGAAAAACCCTTCAGAAGTCAAACACAGCCATACCAGTCGACTGCCAATCCATCAGTCAACTGGCCTATGTAGTTCGCAAACTACAGTCCAATTCTGAATTTTTAGCCCAAATTCAGAAATCCCTAGAAAATTCTAGAAAATTCAGAAAAATGTAAAATTTTACAAACACATTTGTTAAGATATAACCTATCCTACAAAAAATATATTTTCATGAAAAATATCAAATATACTTGACTTTTGGTACAAACTCTAATCTCTTCAAAAATTGGCATTTTGTATCAACTTTGAAATCCATATATGAATCTATGTGTTTGCCAACTTCAACTATTACCATTTTACACATAGAATTGCTTTCACTTCCCCCTTTTTCTCATGTATTTTTAATATGACAAACCTCCCCCTCTTTTATCCTTAACCTTAGATACATATTCATGAACCTTCCCTTGTGCCCATATAAGTCATATCTTATCATTCAATAGCAATTCATGAATTTCTAACAACATAAGCAATATCAAGTCATGACATAAAATCTCATAAAGTAACATGAAAGCATAAACAAATGTTTCATACATGACTTAAAAATAAAACATGAATGTAACATAAGGGCTAAAGCCCTGAAGTAGCTAAATATGACAATTCCAAAATGGGTGTTTGAGAGATAAAACATAAATCTAAACAAAATACTCTCAACACTCAACCATCAAATAAAATCTACTGCATGTCGTCGCCTAGAGGAGGAGGAGGAGGGCCTGATACGTGAGGTGCAACTGTTGTATCATGGCGTACATCTCATCCTACTGTCGCTGGAACCCCTGACAAAACTGTGTGAGGCCATGAACCTCTTCCTAAATGGCAGTCTGTGTCTGTTGAAAGCCCATCTGCTGCTACTGAAAACCGTGGAAGTCCTCCCGGAGGCCATGAACCTCAGACTAGAGCTGGGAGAATTGCTACTGTGTAACTCCACCAGCGGACTCCTCATCAGAACTGGAGGAATCAAAACGCTGCCTCCAGACTATCTCCCCTTACCTGCACTCAATCTCTGCCAAGGACAACTGTCGTGTACCAATCTGATCATAGTCCTTGGACAAGTGACGTACCTGACCACTAGTTGTGCATATACCCCTAGACTCAAAGAACTCGGTTAGGACATGGCAAAAGGGCATGTAGATCTTCCCATTGACATTATGGGAAAAATGAACAATAGATGTAAAGACATGCAGAATGATGTCGATGTCTAACCTCCTCTCTAAGGTGTACATCATTACCAAGTGTGGCAGTCGAATCCTTGACCGTCCCTTGGTAACAATGGGTAATATGCACTCTACGATAATTTTATACAAGACATTGTTAAATGGACTCATGTTCTTAGCGTCAAAAATACGTTGTGTAATACACCGATGTCTTGCAAAATAATGCATGTGAATTTGATCAATAGTGACATTTGGGAAAGTAAAGGGCTCAATAACTTTTAGGAAATACTTGAATGCATGGTTGGATGCCCTACACCTCAAAAATGCACCTAAAACTGTGGGTGAGAAGGGGATGGTGACTCCTACCACCATGGACTCATAGAGTTCATTATCGGGATTGATGCATGTGAGGTTTGCATAGAACTCTTTACACATGTCTAGATTGACATCATGCTGACAATACACCAACTGCTCTATCCCAAAATAAGTAATCATTTCAGCAATTTAGGGGGTTTTCTCTCGAAAATATAACCTATTAAGGTATCTACAGTTCATCAATACGAACTCATTATCGGCAAATCTCCTCCGGCACTCCTCGGATCGGAACCGAGGCGCATCCTGGTCTACCTGACATTGTTGCAATGACCCCTCACATTTTCTTCTCTTTTGGACAACTCTATTATGAACAATAACATGCATGTACCACAAATTACCCCATAAAGAGACAATACAAAGAAAAGCATGCAAAAAGAGACAAATTAGTTCCAAATCATGAACTAAATGTGAAAAACAAACTATACAAGTAGTTACTGTTGGTGCAGAAAGCACCAAAGTCAAACCTGTGTTTTGATAACGGCAACAGGGTTCAAGAGTTAAGTCTTACTTGTTATCTAACATGTCACTTGAGTGTGCAGAGTAAAAAGCCCTAGCGAAGAACTACTAGGCACTAGCGAAGGAATGCCAGAGTGAAAAGCCCTAGCGAAGGACTGCTAGGCATTGGCGAAGGAATGCCAGAGTGAAAAGCCCTAGTGAAGGACTGCTAGGCACTGGCAAAGGAATGCCAGAGTGAAAAGCCCTAGCGAAGGAATGCTAGGCACCGGGCGAAGGACAACTCGACATCCAAGACCTGGCAAAGGATCGTCGGCAAAAGTCCAACCAGAGGAATGGTTGGCATCAGGTACACTCTCCCGAGAGGAGTAGGTGAGGACGCGTTCCCCGTCGAGGGAACAGTAGGCGTCGGTTTGACCTAGGGTTCCATTTTGGAGACCCAAAGTCAGAACTAAGACAGCCAAGGCTGTATAAACTAATATTTTATTATTTTATTGTGTTTTGGACTAACCCTGGATGCAGGACCGAAGGAACGAGTGCCTGCAGCTCAGAGAGCCTCAAAGGAATGAGGCAACAGCTGACCAGGGCGCTCGGAGTGTCCCGGGCGCCCCCAAGGTGAACACAAAACACAAGAAAACAAAGGGAGCTTCAACAGTTCAACTCCCGGGCGCCCCCGCTGCTCCCGGGCGCCCCCAGTGCTCCGGGCGCCCCCAACAGCAAAGTACCGAATCAGCTCCCCTCGAAGCCAAGAAGATAGAAGTTTGACCCGGTCAAAACTGATCCCGAAGGTAAAGGGATCAGACACTGACTGAGCAACTTGCGGATTGTCTGACACGTGGGGGGGGTGCCCCCGACGTCCCGGGCGCCCCCAGGCCCTATATAAAGGGGCCTCGACCCCAAGCTTCAAACATCACTTCGAACCAACGCTTCTACGCTCTTCTGCTCTCGCGCCTCACTCCGGAAACCTCCCAACTCGAGCCGACGATGTCCCGCTGCTCCGAAAAAGACCATCTCCATCGGACGTCGGTAAAAGAAGAGCTTCTTTTAATTGTTAAGTTTACCGTGCCATATTTTGTAAATCAATTTGTAAACTGTTATTGCGCTTCATATAGAATTGCCCAAAGTAAACGGTCAACGAACGTGGGCCTTGGAGTAGGAGTCGACCTAAGCTCCGAACCAAGTAAAAATTACTGTGTTCGCGTGTTTGCCTTTATCTTCCGCTGTGCAATCGCTTTTTACATAAATCCGAACGATTTCCGATATTCACCCCCCCTCTATCGGTTCTCTCGATCCAACAGTTATCGTTTGCCGAGACGTTGCATGATGAATATTTGTGAGGCTTGACTCAAAGAAGGAGGTTTTCCTAACCCTAAGTGTAGATCTAAGATGGAGGAGGCTAGGAAGTGTTGGGGCAATCGGCCCTGAGATGATCTGGAGGATCATGATATTTTGATGTGTGGGCAATATGGTCAAGTTAGAGTTTGTGTTATTCTCATATGTGTACATGAGTGTGCAGGTGTACAGGTACGCATGGACTTGGTTGACGTCTTCAGGTGAAGGATGGCATGGAGGTAAGCTGGAGGCTTACGTGCACATCCGAGGGACCATTGATAGCAGAGATGATGAGCCGAGGGACGCAGACTTCGAGGCGTACGTGAAGGGTAGCATGAAGGCAAGCTGGAGGCTTGGGTGCGCATCCGAGGGACGAAGGCCAAAGATGGAGAGGGCGTGAAGGCAACAGTCAAGACTGCTGGTTAAGAGTCAACTAAGTTGATAGTGGCTGAGTATGAGTGCATGTACTCAGGGGTTAAGCCGGGAGGGTTTGAGTGCGGAGAGATTTGTACTCGGAGAGAAACCCTAGGCTTAGGTCTCGGACCAGTCGACTGCCTCTGGGGCAGTTGACTGGTGCCAACTGGAACAGCTGGCCAGAATTTGAACGTTATGCTGTAACGGTCGAATCTGAGTGGGACCAGTTAACTGCTATTTGGGCAGTCGATGGTAGCGGCTGTTTCAGATTCGAGCCCTATTTAAAGGGGCTCGTTTTCTACCTTAGTTCTTGATGAAACTTGCTTGGATAGGGCAAGTTAGTAGTCTTATATACTCAGGAAGTGTCCTTGGTGTTGTGGCGAGGTTTCTCCACCCACAAGGAGCGACGAGTTCTAGCCGGAGGTTATCCGGGGTTTGATCCACCGACAGATTGTTGGATTAGTCACCCGACCGGGGTGGATACCAACTAAAATCAGGTTGTTAGCATTGTTATTTCTTTTGCATATTATTATGAATTCATGAAATTTCATAATAATAATAATATTCCATGAATTCATCATATTTCATAATATTTCATGAATTCATAATATTTCATAATAATAATAATATTTCATGAATTCATAATATTTCATAATAATAATAATATTTCATGAATTCATAATATTTCATGATATTTCATATGGAAAAATTTTGGGGCGTTACAACAAGAAAAGTCGAGATCCGACTTAACCTCGATCCTATGACAATGTATGACCTTGTCCTTCTATCCTCGATATCTAAATTGACCAATGAGGCATAGACTGTGTCATCCTCGATCAATCATTGTGTTTCTTGATCCCCAAGTAGACTCACTCGAACATCTGTGTAGAGATCAAACGATCAAAAGAAAGTGCATTCACCCCCCCTCTGCACGCTCACATCGATCTTTCAGTTGGTATCAGAGCGAAGGACCGCTCTTGATCGGACTAACCGCCGAGAGAGCACTCGCTAGAGGGAAAGGGTCATGGAAGACAAGTTGGGTGACGATATCAACTCACCACCACCATACGAGCATGAGAATTTTGACTATTGGAAAGATAGAATGAAGAATTGGCTCGGGATGGATTGGGAGTGTAGAATGACCATTGAAGAATCATTCGAAATCCCCAAGGATAAGCACGGCAAAAAGCTTCGCCCTAGATATTGGACAAGTGAACAACAAGAACAAGTTAGGGCCAATAAGAAGGTAATAAATATTTTGATTAACATATTGACTAACCATGTTTTGAGTGATGTAGGGAAATATTCAAATACATACGAATTGTGGAATAAGTTGGAAGAACTTCACAAGAACCCTTCACAAGCTCGAGTAGTCGAAATATCTAAAGAAGTAAGTTCAAGGGTCCAAGAGGACCAAAATGAGGAATTGCCCGTGCCATCAAGTGAGGAACCATCCACCCCATCAAGAGAAGAAGAAGAATTAGTATCAAGGGTTGAGAGGGAGGAGAGACCCTCATTCTCACAAGTGCAAGAAACGACCTCCACCTCCACCAAAGCTAAGTCAAAAGAGCATATCATATGCTTTGGTTGCAACAAAAGGGGGCACTACAAGAATAAGTGTCCACTAGGTAAAAAAGGGGTAATTCCTAAACCCAAGTCCATTCAAATCAAATCTAATGTGGGTTGTAGGAAGGAGGAAGTACAAGACAAAAGAAAAAGGATTCGGTGCTTCACATGCGGAGAGCTCGGGCATTATCATACACAATGTCCAAGAAGTGAAGAGCTCAAGAAGATGGAGCACCTTAGGAAATGGGAGAAAGAGCAAAGGAAGAGGAGCATTCGTCAAGGGGAAGCTCCAAGGGTAAGGGAGGTAACCTCTAATTCTACTTATGCTTCAAAACTTTCAATGAATATTCAACATGATTGTATGAATGATAGAATTGATAACACTTGCTTGCCCATGTATGTTTTCGGTTTTAAATACCATGATAGGAGTAGAAACAATTTTGGATACCAAAACACCAAAAACTTTGTGATGCCTGATAAATCTAGGGTTCCTAGGACTAAGGATCAAAGGATAAATCCTAAGAGAAAGGGAAACATGCTTAGAAAAATAGGTAATCCTAGAGATGATAAAATTAGATCTAGTGGTCCTAAAGTCAGGAATTTGGAAAAGGAAAATCAAGCTCTAAAAGCCAAACTAGATAAATTGGAAAAGAACCTAGATAAACTCATTAGGAGATCCAAGCAATCCAGAGGAATACAAGATGGTCAATCTCTTAGAAATGGTAGGTCAGGTCTAGGATACCATTCTAGGAGGGCTAATGATGATAAAGTATCATATTCAAGGATGCCCTATAACTATGGTAGAGAAAAAGGCAAAAATAGCAAAGAAAAGCCATTTAAAGGGAAAGAAAAGAAAGTGACCAAAGAAAAGGTCTATCGAATTAAGAGAGTAATGGTGGAAAGTCAAGAAGCACCGGAAGAGCACCGGTGTGGTCTTGCTTTTGTAAAGGAGTCACATAGGGAGGTAATTAGGGATAGAAGCTCTAGGAGTCAAGACGAGTTCCATGGTCAATGGATCTCAGGTGCTTTACTTCTAGGAGAATGAAAAAGAACTATAAGGTGTGTCAAGAGGTTTAAAAGGCTAAAGGTAGTCTTAATCCTAGAGAGTTGGCACACTTAAGGGAGGATTATAAAGAAAAAGGTGAAATTAGGGTTTTAAATAAGACAAATTAAGTTTAATGCCTAAATACCATATAATTTGATGCTATGAATGGACTATGAATGATTATGGGAAGTAGCATCAAGGTGAGGTCCAAAACAGGACTTTTGAGAAGAGTTTCATGATACATTTTAGAGAAACTCGGAGTTTGTACCAAGCCTGGGATTTGGGATGATTTTGACTAAAATTATATTTTTCCCAAGTAAATATAAGATCCACAAATCTCCTCACAAGATTTCAGAATTTTTGGGATCTTGTGGAATTAGTTAGGCATTTCTGAAGTTCGACTGAAAATCTGAAATTCAGAACAGCAGACACCAGTCGACTGGCTGGAAGCCAGTCGACTGAGAAACCATACAGAATGTAATTACAGTGTAGCCCAGTCGACTGCCCTGAGGTCAGTCGACTGGGTCGCGGGTTCTATAAAAAGAGAGAGTGCGCCGGGAAAGCAAAATCTAGGGTTTTGGCTCATTTCTCCCGACGATTTTCACCTCCTTTCAACTCCCCTTGTGTCCTAAGCTCCTCCTAAGCTCTAAAACTCTTCCCTAAGGCCTTCCCTAACTCTGATCTACCTCTAGGGTTAATAGAAAACTCCTCTTCAAGTCAACCCACGCGATTTCCAAATCTCAAAATGCAAAGGGCAAAAAGGTATGATGTTTAAGGTTTATTTCTCCATTTAGGCTTCGTATTGACACTAATATGATGATTTTTGTGTTTCCTTTGCTATCTTCTATTTTTGGGGGGGGGGGTCACTTTGGTATGCATACATGTGTTTGGTGTATTAGGGCTGTGTCTAAACGATCTAGGGGTGAGGGGTCATCTCGACCAGGTCCCCAAGGCCCAGAAGAGTCTAGGTTTAGAAGTTTGGAATGCAAAAAGCGATTCGAGGAGAACGAATTTGTTCAACTACCCTGTCGATATCTCAATAAAGGATACTTTGAGGAGAAGGGGCCTCACATTATTGAGATGATTACTCATTTCGACATAGAACAACTTGTCTATTGCCAACATGATGTTAATCTTGATCTGCGCAAAGAGTTCTTTGCAAATTTGACTTGTCTTGACCAAGACAATAGAGTTTATGAGTCAAAAGCGGGTGTCACCATTCCTTTCACACCCGTGGTTTTAGCCAGTTTTCTAGAATGTCGGGCCTCAAACAATCTCAATACCTACTTTCCAAACGTTGTTGAACCACTTGAATTCCCAGGTGTAACTATTGATCAGATTCATATCCACTACTTCAGGAGGCATCGACATGAATCTGAGCGTACTTTCGATGCAAAACCCATGAGTCCATCCAGCCATGTTCTGTACAAGATTGTGGTAGAGTGTCTGCTACCCATTGTCACTAAGGGGAGGGCAAGGATCCGGTTGCCTCACTTGGTGATGATGTATGCTCTTGAGCGGCGGCTCGATATAGATGTGTCATTACATGTGTTTGCATCCATTTGTCATCTTTCCCAGAGTGTGAATGGGAAGATATACATGCCGTTTTGCCATATGTTGACTGAGTTCTTTCAGCTCCGTTTTGGTATTCGAGTCATTGTTGGTCAGGTGCGCCACTTGTCAAAAGACTATGATCAGATTGGCACCCGCCAATTGTCTTTAGCGGGCATTGAGTCTAGACAGGGGGTATTCATGTGGAGGGAGCGACCAGAGGCAGCTGATGCAGGTGAGGAGCCCGCTGAGCCTATCACACGAGCAGAGTTTACCCGACTCTAGGAGGATGTTCATACTATTCAGGAGGGCGTCCAGAGTCTTCAGCAGGACCAGGCAGCTACTCAGAGGGAGGTACATGGTCTGACAGAGTTTTGCCAGGGGTTTATGACCAGGCAGGATACCATGTACGAGATGCTGCAGCGATGGGATTTATCATATCAGGGTCCTCCTGCTCCTCCACCTCCTCCTCCAGATGGTGATGACCACATGTATTTCTGATCAGCTGATGCAGTTTTGGGTTATAATGTTGAGAGTGTCTTGTGATGAATACCTTATTATACCTCTCAAACACTCCTCATTTCGATGATTGTATCTCTCTAAATGACTTCTGGCCTGTTGGCCCATGGCACTGGTGTGATGTTTATTTGCTGACTGACTTTATGTATTATGCACCTTTTATGCTATTATATTCAGAGTGTGTCTTAGTTTCATAATGTTCTTTTGTAATCGTTATCTATATATTCATGATATGTTTGCAATTCTCAAATGATTGCTATCTAGTATGGTTTGGTTGAAAATCAAGAAAATATCATGATTAGAAAAGATGATCATTAAAACATAAAGGGCATTTATTTGAAAAAGGGGGAGTTGGGAATCATTTTGAATATTAACTAGAGGTGCTAGAGAATGTCAAGTATAGGATCCCATCACTAGAACTCTAGATTGATACAAAGTTGGCCTTAATTTGAAAATTTTGAGTTTGTACCAAAAGTCAAGCACGGTTGATGTTTTTCATGAACCAAAATTTTTCTAGGGTAGGGAATACCTTAACAACCGTGCTTGCAAAGTTTCACATTTTTCCAGATTTTCTAGAATTTTTTATTCATTTCTGAATTTCGACTGAAATTCTGAAATCTGTCGTATCAGTCGACTGCCCTGGGGCCAGTCGACTGGTAGTGTGGGCAGAATGGGTTTCTGTGATTTCTGAGGGGGTTTTCAGAAATCTGGTTAAGTTCTATTTGGCACCTAGGGTGGGGTTGCTTGGGGCAATCTTTTGATGGTGTCAAAGGAGGAGAACTTGAGTGTTAAGTTAGGTTTTGGTTGAAACTTAACTTAGGTTTGGTTGTAACTTTAGAGTTAAGTTGGGAGACCTTAACTCTAACTTAGGATTAGCAATAAGGGCTGAAATTTAGGAGAAAGCATAAGTTAAGGGGGAGGTAGCCTCTTGTGTGTTATGCTTGAATTTCAATTGCTTGTGCTATCATTGTTGCTATATGTTTACCTAACTTAACGTATTGCCACACATCAAAAAGGGGGAGATTGTTGGGGCAATCGGCCCTGAGATGATTTGGAGGATCATGATATTTTGATGTGTGGGCAATATGGTCAAGTTAGAGTTTGTGTTATTCTCATATGTGTACATGAGTGTGCAGGTGTACAGGTACGCATGGACTTGGTTGACGTCTTCAGGTGAAGGATGGCATGGAGGTAAGCTGGAGGCTTACGTGCGCATCCGAGGGACCATTGATAGCAGAGATGATGAGCCGAGGGATGCATACTTCGAGGCGTACGTGAAGGGTGGCATGGAGGCAAGCTGGAGGCTTGGGTGCGCATCCGAGGGACGAAGGCCAAAGATGGAGAGGGCGTGAAGGCAACAGTCAAGACTGCTGGTGAAGAGTCAACTAGGTTGATAGTGGCTGAGTATGAGTGCATGTACTCAGGGGTTAAGCCGGGAGGGTTTGAGTGCGGAGAGATTTGTACTCGGAGAGAAACCCTAGGCTTAGGTCTCGGACCAGTCGACTGCCTTTGGGGCAGTCGACTGGTGCCAACTGGAACAGCTGGCCAGAATTTGAACGTTATGCTGTAACGGTCGAATCTGAGTGGGACCAGTTAACTGCTATTTGGGCAGTCGACTGGTAGCGGCTGTTTCAGATTCGAGCCCTATTTAAAGGGGCTCGTTTTCTACCTTAGTTCTTGACGAAACTTGCTTGGATAGGGCAAGTTAGTAGTCTTATATACTCAAGAAGTGTCCTTGGTGTTGTGGCGAGGTTTCTCCACCCACAAGGAGCGATGAGTTCTAGCCGGAGGTTATCCGGGGTTTGATCCACCGACGGATTATTGGATTAGTCACCCGACCGGGGTGGATACCAACTAAAATCAGGTTGTTAGCATTGTTATTTCTTTTGCATATTATTTTCGCTGCGCTAACATCTGTGTAGTGATCAAACGATCAAAAGAAAGTGCATTCACCCCCCCTCTGCACGCCCACATCGATCTTTCAGGAAGGTGTTTTTAGGGCTTGGGAGGGCCTTAGAACAAGAGAGGAGGTCGGGGCAGAGAAGATCTCGCAGGGGGTGACACGCAAAACCCTAGGTTTTGGCCACCCCCACGCGGCTATTCTTATTTAAACCCACGCTTACCAGTTGACTGCCCCTAGGGTAGTCGACTGGTAATTTGAATTTTCCAGTTTCAGATTTATACGAGACCAGTCGACTGGTTCTGAACCAGTCGACTGGTACCTGAATTTTAGTTTTTCAATCCTAATTTCATAAATGCGTAACTAATTCCACAAGCCTCCAAAAAATTTTAAATTTCATGGAGAGGTTTGTGGAGCCTATGTCTACTTGGGAAAAATATATTTTCAAACAAATCTACTCCGAATCTCAAGATTGTCACGAAATTCAAAATTACCCAAATTGTGTCATTGAAACTTATCTAAAAGTCCTAGTTTTGACTCCTTGATGTATCTTCCCAAACTTAATCACACTACATTCCTAATACTGACGTTTATACATTAAACCCAAATTTCTACCAAATATAATCCCATTTTCATCTTTTCCTCCATAAATCTCCTTTTAGTGTGTCAATTTCCTAGAATTAAGACTCACCTTAGTCTTCCAACCATTTGACACACTCCATAGTCCATCTAATCTCCTAGGAGAAATCCTCCTGAGATCCATTGACCATGAATCCCATTGTGACTTCTAGAGCCCTCCCTTGAGCTCCTAGTCCTAGTCACTTCCCTAGATGGCTCAGTTACAATTGCAAGACCACACCGGTGTTTCTCCGGTGCTTCTTGACCTTCACCTATCACTCTCTTAACTTTATATACCTTTTTCTTGGTCAACTCCTTTTTTCCATTTGAAATGACTTTTCCTTTACCATAATCATAAGACATCCTTGAATACGACTTTTTGCTATCATTTGACCTCCTAGGGTGATATCCTAGACCCGGCATATTATTTCTAATGTGTTGATCCTTCGGTATCACACTCAATCCCTTGGACCCTCTAATGAGTCTATCTAGGTTCTTTTCTAATTTATCAAGCTTTGCCCTTAAAACTTGATTTTACTTTTCTAAATTTCTAACCTTAGTATCACCATGACCATTTTGATCATTCCTAGATCTACCTATTTTTCTAGGCATGTATCTCCCTTTCTTAGGATTGATGCCTTGATCCTTAGGTCTAAAAATCCTAGATTTATCATGAAACATGGAATCTTTAGCCTTTTGGCACACAATAGTATTTCTATTTTTGTCATGATATTTGAAACCAAAATTATGCATAGGCAAGCAATCATTATTATTTCTAGCATTCATAAAAGCATTGGAAGCCTATGTAAAGTTAGAGATTACCTCCCTTACCCTTGTAGCACCCCCTAGATGTGAGCTCCTTTTCTTTTCCTCTTTTTCCCATCTTCTTAAATGCTCCATATTCTTGAGCTCTCCTTTTCTTGGACATTGAGTGTGATAATGTCCTAGCTTCCCGCAAGTATAGCACCTAATGTGCTTCTTTTCTTTCTTTTCCCTACAACCCACATTAGATTTCAAAGGAATCGACTTGGGTTTAGGGATTACCTCCTTTTTACCTAGTGGACACTTGTCCTTGTAGTGTCCCTTCTTGTTGCATCCAAAGCATATGATGTGCTCTTTTAATTTGGCTTTGATGGAGGTAGGAGCTTCTTCTTGCTCCGGTATTGAAGTAGGTCTCTCCTCCCCCTCAATTCTTGAAGTTGATATCTCTTCTTCTTCTCTTGATGAAGTGGATGATCTCTCACTTGATTGTGCCACTTCAACTGATGAGGTTGACAATTCTTTTTCCTCTTGGTCTTCTTGGACCATTGAACTTATTTCTTTGGACTCTTCCACTATTTGAGCTTGTGTAGGATTCTCATGACATTCTTCCAACTTGTTCCATAATTCATATGCATTTTTATACTCACCTACACAACTCAAAACATTATTAGGTAAAATATTAATTAATATATCAATTACCTTCTTATTTGCCCTAGATTGTGCTTGTTGCTCCTTAGTCCAATATCTAGGTCGGAGCTTTTTCCCATACTTGTCTCTTGAAATCTCGAATGGTTCTTCTAACACCACCATGCACTCCCAATCCATTCCAATCCAAGTCTTCATTCTTGTCTTCCAATAGGCAAAGTCATCATGATCATATGGAGGTGGAGTGTTTATGCCGTCACCCAACTTGTCTTTCATCATCATTCCCTCTAGCTTATGCTGTTTTGGCTGTTATTCCAATAAGAGCGGACCTTCGCTCTGATACCACTTGTTAGATCGTGACAAGCAAGCTAGAGGGGGGTGAATAACTTCTTTCGATTCGTTCTTCCTACAATCATTAGTACGCAAGCGGAATATACTAATAAAGACAAAACTAATGAAAGGAACACACCTATTTACGTGGTTTGGAGATAAAACTCCTACTCCATGGTAGCCCGTAAGGTGGGTGATCCCTAATCCGTCGATGGATGATTCCCCAGAGCACCTCCGGCTAGATCTCGTAGCTCCTTGTGGGTGGAGAAACCTCACCACAACTTCTGGACACTATCTGAGGACAAAAGGCTACTAACAAGCTTTGACCAAGCATGTTTCGCCAAGAAAGAAAAGCCTGAAACGAGCTCCTTTAAATAGAGCACTAGTCTAAAATGGTCGCTACCAGTCGACTGCCCCTGGGGCAGTTGACTGGTCCCACCCAGATTCGACTGTTGTGCCCAATGTTTGAATCTCCAGCCATTACCAGTCGACTGCCCCTGGGGCAGTCGACTGGTCCTTCCCTAAGCCTATGGTTACACTTCCCGAGTACATTTCCCTCCGCACTCGAACCCTCCTGGCTTAATTCCTGAGTACAAACACTCACACTCGGTCCCTTACAACCTGGTTGACTTTTCAATCAGCAGTCTTGATCTATTGCCTTCACGCCCTCTTCGTCTTCGGCTCCCATCCCTCGGATGCGCACGTAAGCCCTCGGCTTGCCTCCATGCCACCCTTCACGCATGCCTCGAAGTCCGAGTCCCTCGGCTCATCGTCTCTGCTCCAGCAGCCTCAATCTGTCACCTTCAAGCCCTCTTCGACTTTGGCCCTCGTCCCTCGGATACGCACACAAGCCCACGGCTTGCCTCCATGCTATCCTTCACATACGCCTCGAAGTCCACTTCCTTCGGCTCATCGTACTTGCTTCGTCCATGGTCCCTTGGATGCACACGCAAGCCAACAGCTTACCTCCATGCCACCTTTCACCTAAAGACATCCAACCAAGTCTATGTGTACCTGTAAACCTGCACACTCACATACACATATTAGTCGAATAACAAACCTTAACTTGCTCATATTGACACACACATCAAAACTCATGATCCTCTAGATCATACTTGGGTCGATTGCCCCAACAGTTTTCACAGCTCTTGGTCGGGCATCCACAACACCCGGACCAAGCCTACTCACCTCGGGCATCTGCAACACCGTGAGGTAGTAGGGTTTTAACAGCTCTTGGTCGAGCATCCGCAGCACCACGACCAGGCCTACTCACCTCGGGCATTCGCAACACCGCCAGGTAGAAGGGTTTAAGCAACTCCTGGTCAGGCATCCGCAGCACCACGACCAGGCCTACTCACCTCGGTCATCCGCAACACCGCCAGGTAGATGGGTTTAAGCAACTCCTGGTCGGGCATCCGCAGCACCACGACCAGGCCTACTCACCTCGGGCATCCGCAACGCCGCCAGGTAGAAGGGTTTAAGCAACTCCTGGTCGGGCATCCGCAGCACCACGACCAGGCCTACTCACCTCGGGCATCCACAGCTCCTGGTTGGGCATCCGCAGCACCACTATCAGGCCTACTCACCTCGAGCATCCGCAGCACTGCGAGGCAGTAGGGGTTTAAGCAGGCAAGTACTTGGATTCCTTTAAGTAACATCTTATTTGCTTCTTGGTTTACTAAAACTACAAAGCAGTGCCAACAAGAATACAAGTGCATTTGGACAACTCAAAGTCTTACCGCGGACGATAGGGTCGGAGATGGTTGGCATGTCATGGTCTCTCCATCCTCTTGCCTTTGCCATCCTCCAGATAGTAGCTGCCCCCTGTGATTTTTCGGGTGATGATGTAGGGTCCGCTCCACTGTCGCTCCAACTCCCCAGGGTCACTGACTGGCTCAATCCTTTTCCAGACCTTGTCTCTGACTTCAAAGCTACAGGCAATCGCTCGGCGATTGTATGCTTGTTGCATAAGCTGTCAGTACGCTTCAAGCTGGGCGGCTGCTTTATCACGGACCTCTGACACGAGATCTAGGTCGATCAACCGCTATTGATCATTGTCCTCTTTGTTATAGTTATGCCGCTGAATGGACTCCTCGCCTACTTCCACCGAAATCACGGCCTTAGCTCCATACACCAGCTAAAAAAGACTCTGACCTATTCCTTCTCATGGAGTGGTATGGTAAGACCACAAAATACTGGGGAGCTCTTCGACCCAGCTACCTCCGACGTGATCTAGCTTTATCTTGAGTCCTCTGATGATTTCTCGGTTAACAACCTTGTCTTGGCCATTGCCCTGAGGGTATGTGACTAACGTGAAGGCTTGGTGAATACCTAGCTCCTCGCATCATTCTTTGAGTTTGCACACGACAAACTGCCTTTCATTATCCGACACTAGCTTGTGAGAGATGTCGTATCTGTAGACAATATCCTTCCATAGGATCTTCATCACAACAACCTCTGTTATGTGTGCCAGAGGCTCAACTTCCACCCATTTGGAAAAATAGTCCACGAGAACTAGCAGGAACTTCTTTTGCTGAGGTCTGATGGGAAACGGGCATACAATGTCCATTCTCCACTGATCGAATGGGCAAGACACTGTGAAGACTCGTAGGAGCTTGGTTGGCCGATGAGTCACATGCTGATGTCTCTGGCAGGTCTCACATTCGGCCACAAACTTGAGAGCGTCAACCTGCAGAGTGTGCCAAAAGTACCCTGCCAGGATAATCTTCCTAGACAGAGACCTTCCTCCGATATGGCATCCGCAAATGCCTTCATGCACTTCTTACATCACGTAGTCGGCTTCCTCTAGCCCGACACATTTGAGGAGTGGTTGGCCAAAGGCTCTCCTATATAGTTAATCTCTAACTAATGTGAATCTGGTAGCCCAGCGCAGAATAATCGGACTCCTTGATCCATGGCTGGAGCGTTCCCACTACGTAGGAACTCCACATATAGATCTCTCTAATCGGCTACGGAATTGTCTTCCGCATCTTCCTCAATCTGAGCTACAGTCTCTTCAGGGGCACTAGGCTCGTCTAGTTGCCAGGACGAGATGGAGCTAGCCAACTTAGCTAGCTCATTTGCCTTGACATTGTCTGCCCAAGAGATCTTCTACAGAATAACCTCCATGAAATAGGCTTTTAGTTGCTCAAAGAGGGCTACATACCTCTGCAATCGTTCACACTTTATTTCGAAGTCGCCCTTTATTTGCTATGCCACAAGCCGAGAGTCCGAATGTACAATGACCCGAGCAACTCCCACATGCTTGGCTGCTTGCAGGCTTGCTAAGATCGCCTCGTATTCAACCTCATTATTGATGACTCTAAAGTGGAGCTGAATAGATAAATGTAATGTATCCCCTCGGGGGGAGGGGGGGGACCATTAGCACTTCAACTCCACTGTGTCTGCTGTTGGAAGACCCGTCGACATAGATCTTTCATACTCCTTCGACTTCGGGCTCTGGGACAGATTCGAGCATGAAATCCGAAAGGGCCTGTGCCTTGATGGCAGTACAGGGTTGGCACTCAATCCTGTACTCGCTCAGCTCCACCGCCCACTTAATTAGTCGACCCGAGACTTTCGGATTGTGAGAACTCTTCCCAGCGGGCTGTTGGTGAGAACCACAATTAGGTGTGCTAAGAAATATGGCCTAAGCCTCCTAGCCATTAAGACTAGAGCGTAGGCCAACTTATCCATCATGGTGTAGTGTGTCTTTGCGTCCTTCAAGAGGTGTCCGAAGAAATAGACCGGGTACTGCACGGTGCCTTCTTCCCAAATAAGTGTAGAGCCCACCACTTGCTTAGCCGCGACCAGGTAGATGAACAGGGTCTCCCCTTCCACGGGCTTGTAAAGGATGGGGAGCTCGACCAGGTAAGCTTTCAGATCTACAAGCGCCTTTTCGCACTGATCATCCCAGTCGAACTTGATTGTCTTTCTCAAAATCTTGAAGAAGGGTAGGGTCCTGTCAGCAGACTTGGAGATGAACCTGGATAAAGCTGTAATCCTGCCGTTCAGCCTTTGTACCTCCTTAAGTTGCGAGGAGAGGACATATCAAGGATGACCTTCACCTTATATGAATTGGCCTCGATCCCCCTCTCTGTCACTATGTAGCTTAGGAACTGGCCGCTCTTTACCCCGAACAAACACTTGGCCGGATTCAACTTCAACCGGTTGGCCCTCAAGGTGGCGAAGGTCTCTTCCAAGTCGGTTATCATATCTTTACCCCTGTCTATCATGATCAGGATGTCATCTACATAGACTTCAATGTTCCTCCCGATCTGATGCCTGAAGACTTTATCCATCATATGCTGGTAGGTTGCCCTAGCATTGCGCAACCCGAAAGGCATGACGTTCTAGCAATATGTGTCATCTGCCATCATGAAGCTAACCTTTTCTTGGTCTTCAGGCACGAGAGGAACTTGGTGGTACCCTTGGTAGGCGTCCAGCATGGAAATGAACTTACAACCAGAGGCGGAATCTACTAGACTCTCTATCCAAGACAAAGGGTATCAATCTTTATGGCAGACTTTATTTAAATCTCGAAAGCCAATACACACCCGCCATTTACCCCGGGCTTAGGGACAAGAACTACATTAGCTAACCAAGTTGGGAATTGAACTTCTCTTATGTAGCCAGCCTTCAGCAACTTGGCGACTTCCTCTCTGATAGCCTTGTCCAGCTCGGGCGCAAAATGCCTTCGTCTCAGCTTTACCGGTCGAGCCTCAGGGGTCACATGCAAATGATGCATGACCAAGGCTGGAGGGACTCCTTGGATCTCCTCAGTAGCCCAAGAGAACACGTCTCGATGGCTCTAAAAGCAGTTAATCAGTCGGCTTCTCAACTCCAGTGGGAGGTTAGCAACAATCTTTGTAACCCCCCCCGGTCTGGTGAGGGTGTATCTGGACCTCTTCACTATCGACCTCCCTCCGTTCTTACATGAGTCCTTCCTCCTCTTGAGGGTTGGCGAGATCAACTTGTAGAGCTTCTTCAGCCTTCAGGTTCTTGAGGGCTTCCGACATGACCTCCCCACTGTAACATCGTCGGGAAGCCAGCTGGTCTCCCTTGACCTTGGCTACTTGATTGCCCACCGGGAACTTGATCGTTTGGTGGTAGACTCAGACCACCGCTTGGAACACACTTAGCGTGGGACGTCCGAGATAGCATTGGAGGATGAGGGCTCATTGGCAACAATGTCAAAGTGTTGTCAGACATAAGGGTATGGTTGTCTAAACAGTTCGATATGAAGGACTTGAGAGAAGCAGGGCACATCCTGTAAGATGTGTATACTGAATGACATGCATCTTTTATATATATGAACATCTTCATTTTGAAAAGAGAATCACAACCACACTAGGTGCCTGTTTATATTAATACATGCATAAAGTCCATTACTTCGCATTGTAGATAACATGGTGTGTGGTGTCACACGGAAGATCATGTTATCAGTTCCTTGCCTAGTATAAGTAGAGGCTCACAACCGAGATGGAATTAGACAAACCATCGGGATGGTTGTAGGGTAATTAGGTGTGGTTGGTCTTGACCATAGAATTACACTAGTGTGCTTTGAGTACATTGAGCAGGACCAAAACTAGAAGTTATCCAATTCGTACTGACTCGATAATTGGATAGGACCTCAAATTTTATTATGGAGTACGATTCTTAATCCCGATATAATAACGGGCATATATTATTAATTATTGTCTCTTTAATTTACCAATGGGCGAGATCAATTCTGTTAGATCGATAGGCCCGGTAAGTTGGGAGATAATATTAATAATATGATGTGATGTTGATTATTGAAGAAATCCATGTCTTGGTGAGTCGAGATGATGATGCTCCCTTGATGAGCTCAAAAGGTTCATCATGCTAAACCCTGCAGGTGGATTTGATCTGGCATGATGATAAGGTTAAGTGGTACTAATCAACGATCCAGAAGTTAATTTTATTTAAATTGTCAGTAATTTAAATTAATTAACGGACATTCGATATCTTAAATACGGGGGATGGACGACTCGTAATATGTGAAGACCATATGAAAATATGGGGGTTGGTGAGGAAGTTCAATTAAGATCCTTTAGTGGAATGTATCTTAATTAATGGATCGGGTTTAGATCCATTGGTGGGCCAAGATCCAACTCCTCCTCTTGGTCCCTACCTTAGCCCTATATAAACCTCATGAGACCATGAAACCAAGGCTACACCATCCAATTAATCCACCCAAGGATATCTCACTTTCTCTCTCTTAGGGCGCCGGTTAGAGGAAGGAAGAACTCTTCCTCCTCAACCCACCTTTCTTCTCCTAGGCCGCCGGTCTCTGCTTGAGAAAGGGAGGATCTTGTCCTCCTTTTGGTGGTGAACGGCGAGGAGAGGAGGTCTGGTGGGTGTCGCGCGAGAGTGGCCAGCGGGCGGCTGTGCAAGCCGACGGCGCTAGGGTGAGGAGCAAGCTGAGCAGCCGAGTTTGGGTAAGGGAGGAAGGAGATTCTTCTCCTTCTCCTTCTCCTTCTCCTTCTTCTTTGTTCTCCTCTCGAAGTCGACATCTGAGCCGATGAGGCCTTGGAGGCTCCGGGGCCGGCGGCGCAAGGGAAGGGGAAAGAGAGCCACCGGCGGGTAAACCCTAGAGGCTAGGGTTTGGTTGGCAAGGAAGAAGGGATTGTTTGGAGCCTTTGGTGATCTCAATTCTGAGTAGACCGTCGCACACACGACATCGAGAAGGGAGGGGCATAAGGTAGAAGGCCGCGAGGTGATCGGGAAGGTATAATTCTTTCCCAAGCTCCTTACGTTATTATGTGTCATGTTTTAATTGCCTTGTCATTTTATGTTAATTATTTAATTGTTTTAATTTGGTATCATAGCCAATAATTAAATAATTGGACCCCGACCATAAACACAAAAGCCGGCGATTCACTCGTCGCCTTTTCCGCGGTCGAACGGTCAAGCAAATTACAAGGCTCGATCTTTGTGATTGGCCGAGTTGTAATTTGGATCGTTCGATACGGCACGAGATGGTCGTTGGGAGACGGGTCTCCATTCAGATTAATTTTTAATCCGTAGACATGGAGAGGTCTCTCAAGGATGACCAAGTTTTCGCTAAGGAAACCCGCCAACCTATACCCAGTTGAGGCAATCGGCCCTGAGATGATCTGGAGGATCATTAGAGTTTGAAGTGTGTGGGCAATAAGGTTAAGTTAGGGTTTATTGTGTTCTCATATGTGTACATGAGTATGCAGGTGTACAGGTACACATGGACCTGGTTGATGTCTTCAGGTGAATGATGACATGGAGGCAAGCTGGAGGCTTGCGTGCGCATCCGAGGGACCGTTGGATAGCAGGGACGATAAGCCGAGGGACGCGAACTTCGAGGCGTACGTGAAGGGTGGCATGGAGGCAAACTGGAGGTTTGCGTGCGCATCCGAGGGACAAGGGCCGAAGATAAAGAAGGCGTGAAGGCAACAGTCGAGGCTGCTGGTGAAGAGTCAACCGGGTTATGAGGGTCTGAGTATGAGTGTTTGTACTCAGAGGCTAAGCCGGGAGGGTTTGAGTGCGGAGAGACTTGTACTCGGGAGTGAAACCTTAGGCTTAGGTTGGACCAGTCGACTGGCCAAGGGGCAGTCGACTGGTGTGGGCTGGAACAGGCTGGCAGATTCGAACGTTATATTGTAACGGTCGAATATGAGTGAGACCAGTCGACTGCCCCAGGGGCAGTCGACTGGTAGCGGATATTTCAGAATCGAGCCCTATTTAAAGGGGCTCGTTTCCTACTATCTTGCTTGACGAATCTTGTCTTGGTAAAAGGCAAGGTAGTAGTCTTTGTGCTCAGGTCTTCAAAAGGTGTTGTGGTGAGGTTTCTCCACCCAGAAGGAGCGACAGAGTTAGCCAGAGGTTATCCGGGGATTGATCCACCGACGGATTCTTGGATTAGTCACCCGTCCGGGGTGGATACCAAGTAAACCTAGTTTGTTAGCATTGTTCTCTATTATTAGTTTATTTTTATTGTATATTCCGCTGCGCTAACAATCTTGTAGAGAAAACGACGAAAAGTGCTATTCACCCCCCTCTAGCACCGCTATTCGATCTATCAGTTGGTATCAGAGCGAAGGACCGCTCTTGATCGGACTAACCTCCGAGGGAGCACACGCTAGAGAAAGAAGAACATGGAAGATAAGTTGGGGGAAGACATCAACACACCACCATCCTACAATCATAAAGAATTCGGCCATTGGAAGGCAAGAATGGAAAATTGGCTAGGAATGGATTGGAAGTGTAGAATGACCATTGAAAATCCCTTTGAAATTCCGAGAGACAAGCACGGGAAAAAGCTTCGCCCTAGATATTGGACAGATGAACAACAAGAGCAGTCTAAGGCAAACGAAAAGATAATCAATATTTTGATTAATATTTTGCCTAAAAATGTGTTGAATTGTGTAGGAGAATATAAAAGTGCGTATGAATTATGGAGCAAACTAGAAGAACTTCGCAAGAACCCTACACAAGCTCAGCTAGTAGAAAAACCCGAAGAAATAAGCTCAAAGGTCCAAGAAGACCAAAATGAAGAAGAAATGTCAAGTTCATCAAGTGAGGTTGAAAATTCAAGTGAGGAGCCATTCACCTCATCAAGAGACGAAGAGGAAGTATCAACATCGAGAGTTGAGGAAGAAGATAGACCCTCAACTATACAAGAGCAAGAGAAAGCTCACATCTCCACCAAAGTCAAATCAAAAGAGCATATTATATGCTTTGGTTGCAACAAAAAGGGGCACTACAAGGATAAGTGCCCACTAGGTAAAAAGGAGGTAATTCCTAAGCCCAAATCTATTCATTTCAATTCTATTATGGGTTGTAGGAAATGAGGATGTGACGACCCACCTTCTGGTACTAATAAGCTTTAAGGCGGATCGCTACTACTAACTGACTAACTGACTAATTAGTGATTTCTTATAATGCTAAACCAACTGGAAGAATTTAAGATTTCTTATTTCGCTATTTGCTGAACTAACAATTCATGATCATGTTTAAAGTACTAATCAGCCAAAATAAAGCAAAAACTTTAATTTTATTAGCTTGGCCAGGAATTGACCCCTAGACCTCTTAGTTGTGAAACTAAAGCACTAACCAGCTGCTCTATACCACTTTCTTTTCAATGGTACCAGTCGACTGCTATATAGCCAGTCGACTGGTATCGGCCACAGAAACTTTCTGTGCCCGGCACCAGTCGACTGGACTCATGGCAGTCGACTGGTGCATCGAACAGAAGGTTCTGTTCGATATCGCAGTCGACTGGTTCTGAACCAGTCGACTGGCATGCCTGAAAACCTGCATTTCAGACCTGAAAACCATCTCCAACGATCCACAAAACATATACTTCCAAGATATACAAAGACACAACTCCATTTCTATACTCTATACTAGTTTTATGAACATTTTAGCAACTCAAAACGAATTCAATAACTTGAAATTAGAATCCTTTCGAGATTTAACAAAACTATCAAAACGTAAGCAAAACACTCTAGAGTTTGTACCAAACTTAACCTCTATGCGTAGTTTAAACAAAGTCATTCATTCTACCACTTCAAAACACCAAAACACGTGTTCTACAAGACTTAGCCCAAAGATCTTTCCCACGGTTCCGCCGCCACTGAACATCAAAGCAAGTCCCTTCGCCTCCTTAACTTATGCTTTTTCTTTACCTTTATCTGCAATAGAAGGAAAATGCAACTAATAAGCAAATTGCTTAGTAAGTAAATCCTAACTCACAAATCCAAACGATAAGGGATAAACATGCTCTTTTCAAATAATGCTTACTTCAAAACATATGCACTTTGAAATACTTACACATGGAAACTTTCACATGCTTATCATGCTCAATCATGCTTGAAAACATTTACTAGCATTAAAACATTGGCAAATCTAACATGCTGATAATCTCTTTTGAGACTTGCTACTTATGCATTTCCATACTTTAAACCACTAACTTCCTTGCTCTTGCTCTTTAACATGCTTGTAACATAACAATGTTAACATACTTAGCAAAACATATGCTTAAACTGAAAACACTTACATATACTCATATACTTCAAAATAATAATCAACTTTCTCAGGCCTTGACAATGTACCTGGTATCAGTGTACCAATGCGCGCATCCCTAATAGGTTTCGGGGTAGCTAGCCACCGCACCCTATTAGAGCTTCTTTCTAACTTTCTGTGGGCCTCTCTTTTGCCCGGTACATGTTGTTGGTGCAGGAAGCACCAGATCAAACCTTGTTTTGATATTGACAAAGCATTCAAAGTTAAGGGTTATTTGTTGTATAACAATGCTGCTTGAGAGTGCAGGAAACAAAGTCCTAGCGAAGGGCTGCTAGGCACCTGACGATGGGCTGTCAGGAAACCAAGTCCTGGCGAAGGGTTGCTGGGCGAAAACCAAGTCCTGGCGAAGGGCTGCTAGGCGAAAACCAAGTCCTGGCGAAGGGCTGCTAGGCGAAAACCAAGTCCTGGCGAAGGGCTGCTAGGCGAAAACCAATCTGCGAAGGCGCTAGCGAAAACAAGACCTGGCGAAGGGCTGCCGGGCAAAAGTCCAACTGGAGGATCCGGTTGGCACCAGGTAAATTCTCCCGAGAGGAGTAGGTGAGGACGCGTTCCCCTTGAGGGAACATTAGGCGTCGGTTCGACCTAGGGCTCCATTTTGGAGACCAAAGTCAGAACCAAGACAGCTGAGGCTGTATAACCTATTATTTTATTGTTTTATTGTGTTTTGGACTAACCCTGGATGCAGGACCGAAGGAACGAGTGTCTGTAGCTCAGAGTGCCTCAAAGGAGTGAGGCAACAGCTGACCAGGGCGCCCGGAGTGTCCCGGGCGCCCCCATGGTGAACACAAAACACAACAAGACAAGAAGGACTTCGACAGTACATACCCAGGGTGGCCCCCCTGTCCCGGGCGCCCCCATTGCAAACCAACTCTGCCGCATCTGCGCTACACGCCCAGGGCGCCCCCGTTGTCCCGGACGCCCCCAGCCAGACTTGCCGAGGAGACCTCAGCGCTGCGGATAAGAGCTGGCCGAGTCAACCAGGGCGCCCCCAGCGTCAAGGGCGCCCCCGTCAAAGGGTTATCCCGAGTTCTTAGGGATAAACCCTTGACCGCGCCTTTTGGGGATCAAGCGCCACGTGGGGGGGCGCCCCCGTCGACCAGGGCACCCCCAGGCCCTATATAAAGGGCCCTCGACCTCCTTCTTCAAAGCATCAATTACTGCGACGCTTCCACGCTCTTTTGCTTCCACGACACGCTCAAGAACTCTTCCAACTCGAGCTGACGACGTCCTGCTGCTCCAACACTCCGATCTACACCGGACGTCGGTAACGAAGAGCTTAATTAAGTTTACTAGGCTGATTCTGTAATACTTTTTATTGTAAACTTTCTCGAACGTATAGAATTGCCCGCAGAAAACGGTCAACGACCGTGGGCCTTGGAGTAGGAGTCGACACAGGCTCCGAACCAAGTAAAACGACCGTGTTAGCATTGTTTTTGTGTCTTATTTCCGCTGCGCACTTACTCTTTTTAAATCCGAATGATTTGCGACATTCACCCCCCCTCTCTCGCATTTCTCGATCCAACAAGTGGTATCAGAGCGGGGTTATTCAAAGTTGGTGCAACCACCACCAATTTTGAATTTTCATCTTTTCACCATTCATTAGAATTGATAAAACGATCAATTTTTGAAAATTTATCATAAATTTTTTTATTATTATTTTAATATTATTTTGCCTCGAAAATCGTGCAATATTTATTTTGGACTATTTTTCTCTTGTTCCCGCACTACTAATCCAAGACCAAGTCTTGGTACATTTCTATTTTTCTTTTTGTGTGCAAGATTTGTTCTTAATGGCCAATCAAGAATGGAACAGTACTCGTCCACCACTCTTCTCCGGCAAGAACTTCAACTCTTGGAGAAGTCAAATGGAGTCGCTTCTAAAAGCCCACATGGACCTATGGCTAATCATCCAAACGGGATTTTCTTTTCCCGTAGAAGATGGAATGTCGATCGCTTGGGAGAAATTGGACGAACCAACTCTGAGGAAGATCGAGACTGATGCTAAGGCAACAATAATCTTGCAATGTGGTCTAACCAACGAGCAACTCAAACTAGTAGGTCCATTCAGATGTGCTAGAGAAATCTGGGAAAAACTGATTAACCTTCATCAAGAGATATTAGATGAAGAAGAAGATCAGGTAAATTATCTTGCCTTTTCGGTCCAAGCACAAACAGCCGAGTCAGAGTCTGAACCAGAATCAAACGACGAACTGACAGAGATGGTAAGTAATTTTAAATGCTTTTCAAAATTAGAATTAAATAATCAAACAGATACTATAATGGTCGAGGAAGGTATAATTTCTATTGCAGGGAAATCTCCTAAACAACTACCAAAGAAGGAGCTTCAACAAGTACCCGAGTCCGACTCAGACACGGAACCAGAAGATGAATCTAGATCCGAGACAGCAACAATTAAGGGGGAGATTCCCAATAAGGAATCAAAAGGTAAAATTACAAATTTAAATTTTAAAAATCATATAATTTGTTACATATGCAGGGAGAGAGGGCACTACCAAACTAAGTGTCCTACTCGTAAGATTCAAACGATACCACCGACGACAACAAAGAAATGAGCTCCAAAAGCACGAAAGAACAAGAGTCGCATTCAATGCTTCAAGTGTCAGGAGTTTGGGCATTACAAAGAGGAATGCACAGATAAACGTTACAAAGATCCAGGGAAACCAACCAAAATGGGTAACTGTAATTTACATCCAAATCAACTCTTTACCTTGAATACTGATAGTTTAATTAATCTCCCTTGGTCAAATTTAGATATGGATGCATGCTTAGATAACTTAATGAAATCATGTATATTAGCAAAGTCAAAATTCAAAATGTTAAGACAAGAAAATGAGACTTTGAAAATTAAAATTGATATACAAGAAAAACTGATTAATAATTTTGCAAACTTAGAAAATCCAGAAATTTCTCCTCACTATGACATTATCTGAAGTTTTGTTTTGGCTATTCATAGGACTAGATAGCTTAAGGACTTAACCAATTACTTGAAATTTGAAAACATAGTATTGAGAGGAGGTGAGATGATAGTACGTTGGGGAAACCAACTCTAATAAGATCAAGTCTACTTGGTCTCTTTAGACTGGTGAAACCAGCCGAAGCTACCAATCCAAGACCCAAGCTAGTTAGACCAGAAAATGACCTAATTTAATTTGAAAACGAAATTTCATTAAAAGGCTTTGTCTAGAAAAGGGTGGATGATCCCATAAGGCTACGGCCAAAGAAGGCCTAGTGCCTCGCCAAGACCTGGAAGCCAATTTCTGAAATTCAAATTCAAATTATCTTTTGTCAAATTTGAATCTAACACAAATTTCAAATAATTATAGATTATAATCTGTTTTCAAAATTTCTATTTTTCAAACTTATTCTGTTTCAAAAATCACTTAATCAGTGTTCAAAATTTCTGCCTTCTAAACTTATTTTTTTTTATCAAATCTGTTTTCAAAATTAAATAACGTTTTTCAAAATAAATGAAAATTCCTTTTCAAAATTAATTTTTACCTTCAAACCTGTCTCACAAAGAACTTTTAAGGTTAACTGTTTGAAAATCCTAGATTGGGTGAGACAGGAAAATTAAGTTCAATTAAAATTTCTTTTATGTTGTGTTTTAATTCAGAGGATAATTCCAACATAGTCAAACCATGATTAACATAGTCAAACCTAGTTAACACTAAGGTTGTAGCGACCCGCCTTCTCTCTACCTTAGACGGATCGTTACTTTATCTACTTCTTGACTCTAATAGTCCACCAAACTTATAGTTTCAAGCCATACAAAGACACAACACCATTTCTACACTCTATACTAGTTTCCTAAACATTTTGGCCAATCAAAACAACTTCATAAACTCAAAATTAGAACTTTTGCGGAAGAAATTAAGTTATGGAAATCTATATGAAGTTTAAACTAGAGTTTTGTATCAACCTTAACTCCTATGCATTCATAATACCAAAATACATGTTCTACACCTTACTAAAGCATTTTGGAATGTAATGCAACTTTTCTAGGCATATTTCTAGCAATAAAAACTTGATTCAAAGGGAACCCACAATATCTTGGCACATGCATCAAATAGCTCCATCAAGTATCAATACTCAAAACTATTCACACTTATACTCATCCAATGCAATCATAAGAATATGTATGCTAAATAAAATGACATGGAATCTTTACTCATGGTTTTAGGATATGCAAAATATCTAAAACGCAAATACTTGGATAAATGCTATATGATCTAACTTAAACTAAGACTTTATAATAAATGCACTTTAAGTCCTTCATTCATCTTGTCTCAAGGATCTCTCCAAGGTCAGCCACCACACACACGTCGCTCAGCACCGCCTCGTCGCCTTCCTTTAGAATTGCTTGTCTTTACCTTTACCTACAGTAAGAGGAAATGCATCTATAAGCATAAAGCTTAGTAAGTACTATCTAGCTCACAAAATCTCAAAATGTGCAAACATGCTTTTCCAACAATGAAAAATCTCATGAAATACTTTTATGCTTAAAAGAAACACTAAAACATGTATAACTCATAAACATGCATACTCAAGCATTAACAAATCTTAACTTACTTTTCCTTGGCTTAACTTGAAACTTTAGCAATTCTTGAACTTTAAATCTTTCTTTAACTTTTTGAAAACTTTCTTAAACTTTAGAAAACTTTGCTAAAGCATATACTTGAAAATAATAATTCACTTGGATCCACTTAAGACGTAAGTACCATCTTATGCGCGTTCCCTAAAAGGTTGGGGTAGCGAGCCACCAATCCTAATAGAGCAGACCTTGGTCTACCAGGGCCAAGACCTTGGAATTGGACACCTGGATTTATTTAACGACGCCCTTGGACGCCGGGTACTGGCCTTAGAAAATAAAATAGCTTTTCTTTCTTTTCTTTCTTATCTTTAAATGCCTTGGCATTTTAACGAGCACCTTGTGTGCCCAAATCCCTAAGTCTTGACTTTTGGGGATTTCTTAAGGCCTTGGCCTTTTCTTTTCTTATCTTTATCTTCTCTTTTCTTTTCTCATAGCTTTTCTTAGATCCTAACTTCATATAGGGTACTTAATCAACTTATACAAGCATGAATTAAACTAGAAATACATGCAAGATCTTAAACTAAAACAAACTTTGCATTTTTTAACTTTCTACGGAAAAAAAGTTGCGGAAAACCGCCTCTTACTGTAGGTGAGCAGTACTTACATTGGTTTCCTTGAACTTACAACCAAAATTGACGTCGAGGGCTCGGGAGAAGCTTGAAATCTCTACGAACCATCCGCGCCTACGTGTTCTTCTCGTCGAGACGGACGAAACGTTCCGTCTCCTTGGTTCCCTCTTGGCCGGCGCCCCCTTGGAAGAGGAGAGGAAGGCTTGGGAGGTGGCGTGCGTGCGTGAGGAAGAAGAGAGACGGCGTGCGTGGGGTTTGGGCGAGAGGGTTTGAGAGAAATAAAAACTTCTCCCTTTAATTTTCTATTTATACTATCTTTATGGAAAAAAAAACGTAACTACTTCATAAATTTATTTCTCTCCACTTTTTATTGTGCTTGATACCTTAGCCCAGCCGGTCGCGCGCGCGTCTGGTCTCGTGGTGGTCGCGGGTTCGAACCTCCTGCTGCCCTTAAACGTTTTTTTTAAATACTAAACGGACTCGGAAAATTCCATAAAAATATTCTAAAAATTCCTAAAAATATCTAGAATATTTCTAAACCATTTTTAAATGGTTCTAAGGACTTTAAGAACTAAAAATGAGAATTTTGGGGCGTTACAAAGGTCTTAGATAAAGTCGAACCTTGTTTGATACAGGGGGAGTTCTTCTTAATGTTTTTTTTGATTTCTCAAAATCCTTATGCTTTAAAACTTATTTTCATATCAAAATAAGGCTTTCAAAAGTTGATTCAAAAACCTTAATATATTACTATCGCTTTGGAAAAATTATTATCATTTCAAATTTTTTAAACTGTGTTATTCCAAATTGAGTTTTCAAAAATTTATCTCCTTGAAAGTTATCATACTCAGAAGATTGTTCAAAAGTGCTTCTTTTGATCTTGACAAACCCTAAAGACACAGAGGAAAGGTCCACTTCATGATCTTTAAGGACTCCTAGGATGTGTCAAATTAAGGGGGAGTCTAAGTCAAAAGAAAAACTTCAGAAAAAGTTTCTTTTTACTTATGTCTTTGTTAAACAGTTCTTTCTAATCTGACTCAAACCTTAAGACTCAAAGGAAGAGTACTTGTGGTCAACAAGCTTCCCAGGACTGAGTCAAGTTTAGGGGGAGGTCAAAATTAAAGGAATTATTTAATAACATGCTTTTTTTCAAACTCTTGCAAAAATCTAAGTTTTTCAAAATACTATTTGTTAGAATTTGTGTGACTTATGAAATTGTTTTCGAAATAATATTTACTTAGGTTGGAAAATTTCCAGGACACTTAGGAAATGTCCTTGTAGTCAACAAGATTTCCTAGGATGGTGTAAGACTGGAAAATGAACCAAGTTAAGTAAAACATTGAACCTTCAAAAGTTCACACACTTTTTTAGCATATATTTTTAAGTACTATCATTTTTTAAAAAAAATTTACTTGAGTTTGAAAATTTCCAGGACACTTAGGGAAATGTCCTTGTAGTTAACAAGGTTTCCTAGGATTGTGTCAGACTGAAAAAGTATTGAATAATATTTCTAAGTACTTAAGTATTTGACGGATATTTTTTTACTCAATTCTCTCAATCAAGTACTTGACACTTAATTTTCAAATTCTTCTAAAAAGTACCTGCTCCAAAGTTTAAAAAAAACTTGTTAAGCCTGAAAAATCCTTTTCTTGAAAATTTTCTAAGCATGAAAAATTTCTTGAAATTTTTTTTGGAAACTTGGAAATTTTGCCTAAGTAAATTTTTTTTCCTTATAAAGTTGTAAATTTTTTTTAAGCCTGAAATTTTTTCATAATGGTAAATTATCTAAGTGTAAAAAGTTTTGAAAATGCTTTTACTTGATTCTTGAAAAATACTTTGTCAAAAACATAAAGCACTTAGAAAAACTCATAAATCCCTGTTAGATACCTTGTTCACCCATGCTTGTTTTTGATATATGTCAAAGGGGGAGGAAAGGTCAAAGTTAAGAGTTAAGTTAATTATTCAGGGGGAGAATGAGCATGAGAAATTTTTTTCTCTCTCTCTTTTCACTGTTCAAATTACATTTGGGTTTAGACTGTTACGAATTGATATGTTTTATTAGTCTTAACCTTTATGCTTAAACTGCTATCTTTTTCCTTAACTTTGAATTGTGTTGCCATAATCAAAAAGGGGGAGATTGTTGGTGCAGGAAGCACCAGATCGAACCTTGTTTTGATATTGGCAAAGGATTCAAAGTTAAGGGTTATTTGTTGTCTAACAATGCCGCTTGAGAGTGCAGGAAACAAAGTCCTAGCGAAGGGCTGCTAGGCACCTGACGATGGGCTGTCAGGAAACCAAGTCCTGGCGAAGGGTTGCTGGGCGAAAACCAAGTCCTGGCGAAGGGCTGCTAGGCGAAAACCAAGTCCTGGCGAAGGGCTGCTAGGTGAAAACCAAGTCCTGGCGAAGGGCTGCTAGGCGAAAACCAAGTCCTGGCGAAGGGCTACTAGGCAAAAACCATGACCTGGCGAAGGGCTGCCGGGCAAAAGTCCAACTGGAGGATCCGGTTGGCACCAGGTAAATTCTCCCGAGAGGAGTAGGTGAGGACGCGTTCCCCTTGAGGGAACATTAGGCGTCGGTTCGACCTAGGGCTCCATTTTGGAGACCAAAGTCAGAACCAAGACAGCTGAGGCTGTATAACCTATTATTTTATTGTTTTATTGTGTTTTGGACTAACCCTGGATGCAGGACCGAAGGAACGAGTGTCTGTAGCTCAGAGTGCCTCAAAGGAGTGAGGCAACAGCTGACCAGGGCGCCCGGAGTGTCCCGGGCGCCCCCATGGTGAACACAAAACACAACAAGACAAGAAGGACTTCGACAGTACATACCCAGGGCGCCCCCGCTGTCCCGGGCGCCCCCATTGCAAACCAACTCTGCCGCATCTGCGCTACACGCCCAGGGCGCCCCCGCTGTCCCGGGCGCCCCCAGCCAGACTTGCCGAGGAGACCTCAGCGCTGCGGATAAGAGCTGGCCGAGTCAACCAGGGCGCCCCCAGCGTCAAGGGCGCCCCCGTCAAAGGGTTATCCCGAGTTCTTAGGGATAAACCCTTGACCGCGCCTTTTGGGGATCAAGCGCCACGTGGGGGGGGGGCGCCCCCGTCGACCAGGGCACCCCCAGGCCCTATATAAAGGGCCCTCGACCTCCTTCTTCAAAGCATCAATTACTGCGATGCTTCCACGCTCTTCTGGTTCCACGACACGCTCCAGAACTCTTCCAACTCGAGCTGACGACGTCCTGCTGCTCCAACACTCCGATCTACACCGGACGTCGGTAACGAAGAGCTTAATTAAGTTTACTAGGCTAATTCTGTAATACTTTTTATTGTAAACTTTCTTGAACGTATAGAATTGCCCACAGAAAACGGTCAACGACCGTGGGCCTTGGAGTAGGAGTCGACACAGGCTCCGAACCAAGTAAAACGACTGTGTTAGCATTGTTTTTGTGTCTTATTTTCGCTGCGCACTTACTCTTTTTAAATCCGAACGATTTGCGACATTCACCCCCCCCTCTCTCGCATTTCTCGATCCAACACATGTCACTTTACAAAAGTAAAATACTTTCTTATTCATAATGCTTATACTTATCAAGATATTTCTCTTTTTACATAAGTCTTTGCACTACAAAATTTTACCTTTCTCACTTGGAACTTTCATCGAGCACCTTGCGTGCCCTTAACCCAAAACTCATCTTTGGGACTTTTCAAGAACTTGGCCTTTCATGCTTAGATCACACATATAAAATCTACTCCAATTCAAGTTCTATGATTAAAAACATGTATTCTTGAGAAACTTAAATCACACTATAAACAATATTCTCCAAGCATGCACTTAGATTACAAAATCAAGGTTCTACAACAAGAAAACTACATGCGAAGCTACTCCTATTGCAGGTGAGTGATTTACTTACCCTTTTCTTGAAGAAAACTCACTAAGTATCTCGAAATTCCTAGCGTAGGGTTCTTTTCCTCTTCCTTTGCAAGAAAACTTCACCCTTGGCCCTAGGGAAGAAGCCCTAGGTTTTCTACTTCAAGAGGAAGAAGAAGGAGGAGAAAACTCTCCTTTTCTTCCCTGTTTTTCGCAGCCTCCCACCCTGCTCGCGCGGCCTCCTCCAAGCCCTAATGGGGTCTTAACTCAACTTAAGTGGAAGTTTAAATACCTCTTCATGAAACGGGCTAAATCAACTATAATATTATTTGGCTTCATCCTTTTTTGTGCTTGATACCCTTGCCCAGCTGGTTACTTGGACTTGCTTAGGGATTGGCTTCTTGTGTGGTCGCGAGATCAATCCCCACCCGACCCTTTAATTTTTTTTCTTTTTATTTTAATTCCGAAAAATGCTAGAAAAATTTCGAAAAATTCCTAATAATACCAGAAAATTATTGGGTGTTACAATCCTCCCTACCTTATAAAAAGTTCATCCTCGAACTTAGAACAGCTCTGGATACCTTTGCCTCATGCTATCTTCTGATTCCCAAGTTGCCTCTTCATACTTCTGATTCAGCCATAAGACTTTCACTAATGGTACCACTTTGTTCCTCAGCTTCTTATCTGCTCGATCTATTATCTGAATAGGTCGACTTTCATAACTGAGATCTTCTTGCACTTGTACCATCTGTGGCTCAATCACTTGGTTGACATCTGGGATATGCTTCTTTAGCATCGAGACATGAAACACATTGTGTATTGCTGACATCTCTGGAGGTAGCTCCAACTCATAAGCTACTTTGCCAACTCTTTTCGTCACTAGGTACGGTCCTATGTATCGAGGACTTAGCTTGCCTTTCTTACCAAATCTCATCACACCCTTCATAGGAGCTACTTTGAGGAAAACTGTATCCCCAACTTCAAACTCCAACGGCCTACGACGTACATCGGCGTAACTCTTCTGCCTACTCTGAGCAGTCTCAATCCTCTGACGGATGCTCTTTATAGCTTCTGTGGTATCATTTATAAGGTCAGTCTGAGACCCCATTTCTTTCTTCTCACTACCTTCATACCAACAGAGGGGAGATCTACACTTCCTACCATAAAGAGATTCATAGGGTGCCATACCAATAGTGGCTTGGTAACTGTTGTTGTAGGCAAACTCAGCTAAACATAAATATTTGCACCAACTGCCTTTGAAATCTGATGCACAAGCTCTGAGCATATCTTCTAGAATTTGATTCACTCTCTCTGTCTGTCCATCAGTCTGGGGATGGAAAGCTGTGCTAAACTTCAGTTTGGTGCCTAACGCTGTCTGTACACACTCCCAAAAGTGTGACGTGAAACGACCATCCCTATCAGAGATAATGGTCTTCGGGACTCCGTGTAGTCGGATCACTTCTTGCACATATAACTAGGCTAACTTTTCAATTGAGTAGGACACTCTGATTGCCAAAAAGTGGACAGACTTGGTCAATCTGTCTACTATCACCCAAATAGCATCATAGCCATTAGTTGTCTTTGGTAAACCAACTATGAAATCCATGGCTATGTCTTCCCATTTCCACTCTGGAATCTGAATGGGCTGTAGGACACCTCCTGGTCTCTGGTGTTCTGCTTTAACTCTCTGACATGTCAAGCAGGTGCTGACATACTTAGCTATGTCTCTCTTCATCCCTGACCACCAAAATCTTCTTTTCAAATCCTGGTACATCTTAGTGGAACCAGGATGCATTGAGTAGGGAGTTCCATGGGCTTCTTCAAGAATTTTATTTCTCAGCTCTTCATGATTGGGGACACATAAACGGTCACCATAGTAGAGTATCCCACTGTCAGATACTCTAAACTCTTTACTCTCTCCTTCTTGCATCTCCTGCTTGATCCTTTGGATATCAGAATCCTCAGCTTGCTCTTTCTGTATCTCTTCAAGCAAAGTTGACTCTAGTGTCAATAGAGCTAGCTGCCCATCGATAATCTCCACTCCGTAATCTACTATCTCCTTTTGTAATGGTGGTGCCAATGATGATAAGGACATCAAAGTGGCACAAGTCTTTCTACTCAGTGCATCTACTACTCTATTTGCCTTACCAGGGTGGTAAAGAATCTCACAGTCATAGTCCTTCACTAACTCGAGCCACCTTCGCTGTCTCATATTGAGGTCTTTCTGAGTGAAGAAATATTTCAGACTCTGGTGATCTGTATAAATCATACACTGCACTCCATACAAGTAATGCCTCCATATCTTTAGAGCAAAGACTACAGCTGCCAACTCCAGATCATGAGTGGGGTAATTCTTTTCATAATCCTTGAGTTGCCTAGAAGCATAAGCTATGACTTTGCCTTCTTGCATAAGTACGGCTCCAAGTCCTAGCTTTGATGCATCACTGTATATATCAAAGCTCTTATCACCTTCGGGTACTGTAAGAATAGGAGCGCTTGTCAGTCTCTTCTTCAACTCAAGGAAACTCTGCTCACAGTCTTCAGTCCACTCATACTTCTTATTCTTTCTGGTAAGGGCTGTAAGTGGAGAAGCTATCTTTGAAAAGTCTCCTACAAACCTTCTGTAGTACCCTGCTAAACCCAGAAAACTTTTGATCTCACTAGCATTCGTTGGTCGACTCCAGTTACTAACTGCTTCAATCTTGGCTGGGTCTACCATAATGCCTTCTTTGGAAATGATGTGGCCTAGAAAGGCCACCTGGTCAAGCCAAAACTCACACTTTGAGAATTTGGCGTACAGCTCCCTCTGATGTAAGGTCTGCAACACTATCTTTAGGTATTCGTCATGTTCTTCCTGAGTCTTTGAATACACTAGGATATCATCAATAAAGACAATGACGAACTTGTCCAGAAAATCCTTGAACACTCTATTCATTAGATCCATAAACGTTACAGGGGCGTTTGTCACTCCAAAGGGCATCACCACAAACTCATAGTGCCCATATCTTGTACTAAAAGCAGTCCTTGACACATGACTCTCCTTCACTTTGAGTTGATGGTAACCTGATCGCAGATCTATTTTGGAGAACACCATGGCTCCCTTCAACTGATCGAATAAATCATCTATCCTTGGCAAGGGATATCTGTTCTTGATGGTTACCTTATTCAAGGCTCGATAATCTATGCACATTCGCATGGATCCATCTTTCTTCTTGACGAATAACACAGGAGCTCCCCAAGGTGAATGACTAGGGCGGATGAAACCCTTGTCGAGCAGCTCTTGTAACTGTTCTTGCAACTCTTTCAGTTCTGCTGGTGCCATGCGATCAAGTGCCTTTGAAATTGGGTTGGTTCCTGGAACCAACTCAATTTCAAATTCAATTTCTCGATTGGGAGGGAGTCCTGGTAACTCTTCAGGAAACACCTCAGGATAGTCATAGACTACCCTCACTTCTTCTCTCTTCAACCCTTCTCCTTGACTTGCATCCACTATATGAGCTAGAAAACCATAACACCCCTTCTCTAACATTCTCCGAGCTTGTAAGGTAGATAAGAACCTTTTTGTCTTTCTCTTTGGGTCTCCAATAAACTCAAATGGAGGTTCTGCTTCTGGTTTGAACTTGACTTTTCTCTTGCGGCAGTCTATAGAAGCATTGTACTTGCTCACGAAATCCATCCCTAAAATGATATCGTAATCCTTCATCTCAAGGACTACTAAATCACTATAGAATTCTCGGTTGGAAATCCGAATTAATACAGCTCTTAGCCACTGAGTAGATGTCATGACCTCTCTCGAAGGTAAGGTCATTAAGAACTTCATCGTTCAACATTTCTGGTGGTCTTTGTACTGTTTAAGTAGTGTGCTCGATAATCAAAGCACTACTTATCAGTTCTTCGGAGGTTTGCGACCTCTTAACACTGTTGGCCACATTTAACGCTATCTCAGGCCTTAACATCTTGAGCATTAGCCTGACTATCCCTTTTTCTGTGCTAACTAGCTTTGGGCACAGACGAGCTAACCGATTAAACTTCTTCACTGCTTCATCCACGGATAAGTCTTCTTGTCTGAACTCCATGAATTCATCGTAATGCTTGTTGGTTACTCGCATGTGAAACTATTCTTCGAAGAACTCAGTCTCGAAGTCGGCCCATGTCATCTAGCTGATATTTCTCTTGGCCTTAACTTTCTCCCCACCACATCCTAGCATAAGTCAGAAAGATGCACACTTTATCTTCTCTACCTCATGCCAGTCCAGTAGCCCTACTATTCTTTCCAACGTTTTGAACCATGCTTAAGCATCCCATGGTTTGCTTGTGCCTGGGAAGTTCCCTGGCTTCAGTTTCTTCTACTGAATGAGGTACGCTTCTTGCCTTACCTCCCTTGCCGGCATTACAGAAGTAACCGATGGGTCTTTGGTCACAACTGGTGCCCCTACATTCGCCACCAACGGGTAACAGGAGTAGCCTACTGGTTAGCTATCATGGTGGCAATAACTTGCTGTTATTCTGCTAACTGTCTCCATAACTGCGCTACCACCTCTAAGAGACTTGGTGGTGGTACTGACTCTGCCTCTTGCCCTTTAGGAGCTCGCTCCTCGTTTTGGGCCTTTCTAGGACGTCCTCTTGGCATTCTCTTACTTTACATCATCTAAGACGTCCTCTTGACATTCTCTTACTTTATATTATAAAGAGGGTAATGACATTTCATCAATAAGGACATTTCATTACTTTACTATCATCCTACTCATATCATCATACTCATATGGCATATGCCATATCACAATACTATCATCATACTCATCATAGCATTACTGATCATCATACTCATAATAGCATTTACTAATCATGCATATAATAGCATATAATAATACTAACATACTTCCTTATCATCATGCACTTACTGATACTAGCAGTCAATAATGAAAAGCATACAAAACTACAACATATGAACTTCTTACTTGGCAGACGGCAGGATTTATGCTTGATGTTAGTGTGGCGGAAGGGTGGAAACCTGCTCTGATACCACTCTGTGACGACCCACCTTCTGGTACTAATAAGCTTTAAGGCGGATCGCTACTACTAACTGACTAACTGACTAATTAGTGATTTCTTATAATGCTAAACCAACTGGGAGAATTTAAGACTTCTTATTTCGCTATTTGCTGAACTAACAATTCATGATCATGTTTAAAGTACTAATCAGCCAAAATAAAGCAAAAACTTTAATTTTATTAGCTTGGCCAGGAATTGACCCCTAGACCTCTTAGTTGTGAAACTAAAGCACTAACCAGCTGCTCTATACCACTTTCTTTTCAATGGTACCAGTCGACTGCTATATAGCCAGTCGACTGGTATCGGCCACAGAAACTTTCTATGCCCGGCACCAGTCGACTGGACTCATGGCAGTCGACTGGTGCATCGAACAGAAGGTTCTGTTCGATATCGTAGTCGACTGGTTCTGAACCAGTCGACTGGCACGCCTGAAAACCTGCATTTCAGACCTGAAAACCATCTCCAACGATCCACAAAACATATACTTCCAAGATATACAAAGACACAACTCTATTTCTATACTCTATACTAGTTTTATGAACATTTTAGCAACTCAAAACGAATTCAATAACTTGAAATTAGAATCCTTGCGAGATTTAACAAAACTATCAAAACGTAAGCAAAACACTCTAGAGTTTGTACCAAACTTAACCTCTATGCGTAGTTTAAACAAAGTCATTCATTCTACCACTTCAAAACACCAAAACACGTGTTCTACAAGACTTAGCCCAAAGATCTTTCCCACGGTTCCGCCGCCACTGAACATCAAAGCAAGTCCCTTCGCCTCCTTAACTTATGCTTTTTCTTTACCTTTATCTGCAATAGAAGGAAAATGCAACTAATAAGCAAATTGCTTAGTAAGTAAATCCTAACTCACAAATCCAAACGATAAGGGATAAACATGCTCTTTTCAAATAATGCTTACTTCAAAAACTATGCACTTTGAAATACTTACACATTGAAACTATCACATGCTTATCATGCTCAATCATGCTTGAAAACATTTACTAGCATTAAAACATTGGCAAATCTAACATGCTCATAATCTCTTTTGAGACTTGCTACTTATGCATTTCCATACTTTAAACCACTAACTTCCTTGCTCTTGCTCTTTAACATGCTTGTAACATAACAATGTTAACATACTTAGCAAAACATATGCTTAAACTGAAAACACTTACATATATTCATATACTTCAAAATAATAATCAACTTTCTCAGGCCTTGACAATGTACCTGGTATCAGTGTACCAATGCGCGCATCCCTAATAGGTTTCGGGGTAGCTAGCCACCGCACCCTATTAGAGCTTCTTTCTAACTTTCTGTGGGCCTCTCTTTTGCCCGGTACATGTCACGTTACAAAAGTAAAATACTTTCTTATTCATAATGCTTATACTTATCAAGCTATTTTTCTTTTTACATAAGTCTTTGCACTACAAAACTTTACCTTTCTCACTTGGAACTTTCATCGAGCACCTTGCGTGCCCTTAACCCAAAACTCATCTTTGGGACTTTTCAAGAACTTGGCCTTTCATGCTTAGATCACACATATAAAATCTACTCCAATTCAAGTTCTATGATTAAAAACATGTATTCTTGAGAAACTTAAATCACACCATAAACAATATTCTCCAAGCATGCACTTAGATTACAAAATCAAGGTTCTACAACAAGAAAACTACATGCGAAGCTACTCCTATTGAGGTGAGTGATTTACATACCTTTTTCTTAAAGAAAACTCACTAAGTATCTCGAAATTCCTAGCGTAGGGTTCTTTTCCTCTTCCTTTGCAAGAAAACTTCACCCTTGGCCCTAGGGAAGAAGCCCTAGGTTTTCTACTTCAAGAGGAAGAAGAAGGAGGAGAAAACTCTCCTTTTCTTCCCTGTTTTTCGCAGCCTCCCACCCTGCTCGTGCGGCCTCCTCCAAGCCCTAATGGGGTCTTAACTCAACTTAAGTGGAAGTTTAAATACCTCTTCATGAAACGGGCTAAATCAACTATAATATTATTTGGCTTCATCCTTTTTTGTGCTTGATACCCTTGCCCAGCTGGTTACTTGGACTTGCTTAGGGATTGGCTTCTTGTGTGGTCGCGAGATCAATCCCCACCCGACCCTTTAATTTTTTTCTTTTTATTTTAATTCCGAAAAATGCTAGAAAAATTCCGAAAAATCCCTAATAATACCAGAAAATTATTGGGTGTTACAATCCTCCCTACCTTATAAAAAGTTCATCCTCGAACTTAGAACAGCTCTGGATACCTTTGCCTCATGCTATCTTCTGATTCCCAAGTTGCCTCTTCATACTTCTGATTCAGCCATAAGACTTTCACTAATGGTACCACTTTGTTCCTCAGCTTCTTATCTGCTCGATCTATTATCTGAATAGGTCGACTTTCATAACTGAGATCTTCTTGCACTTGTACCATCTGTGGCTCAATCACTTGGTTGACATCTGGGATATGCTTCTTTAGCATCGAGACATGAAACACATTGTGTATTGCTGACATCTCTGGAGGTAGCTCCAACTCATAAGCTACTTTGCCAACTCTTTTCGTCACTAGGTACGGTCCTATGTATCGAGGACTTAGCTTGCCTTTCTTGCCAAATCTCATCACACCCTTCATAGGAGCTACTTTGAGGAAAACTGTATCCCCAACTTCAAACTCCAACGGCCTACGACGTACATCGGCGTAACTCTTCTGCCTACTCTGAGCAGTCTCAATCCTCTGACGGATGCTCTTTATAGCTTCTGTGGTATCATTTATAAGGTCAGTCTGAGACCCCATTTCTTTCTTCTCACTACCTTCATACCAACAGAGGGGAGATCTACACTTCCTACCATAAAGAGATTCATAGGGTGCCATACCAATAGTGGCTTGGTAACTGTTGTTGTAGGCAAACTCAGCTAAACATAAATATTTGCACCAACTGCCTTTGAAATCTAATGCACAAGCTCTGAGCATATCTTCTAGAATTTGATTCACTCTCTCTGTTTGTCCATCAGTCTGGGGATGGAAAGCTATGCTAAACTTCAGTTTGGTGCCTAACGCTGTCTGTACACACTCCCAAAAGTGTGACGTGAAACGACCATCCCTATCAGAGATAATGGTCTTCGGGACTCCGTGTAGTCGGATCACTTCTTGCACATATAACTAGGCTAACTTTTCAATTGAGTAGGACACTCTGATTGCCAAAAAGTGGACAGACTTGGTCAATCTGTCTACTATCACCCAAATAGCATCATAGCCATTAGTTGTCTTTGGTAAACCAACTATGAAATCCATGGCTATGTCTTCCCATTTCCACTCTGGAATCTGAATGGGCTGTAGGACACCTCCTGGTCTCTGGTGTTCTGCTTTAACTCTCTGACATGTCAAGCAGGTGCTGACATACTTAGCTATGTCTCTCTTCATCCCTGACCACCAAAATCTTCTTTTCAAATCCTGGTACATCTTAGTGGAACCAGGATGCATTGAGTAGGGAGTTCCATGGGCTTCTTCAAGAATTTTATTTCTCAGCTCTTCATGATTGGGGACACATAAACGGTCACCATAGTAGAGTATCCCACTGTCAGATACTCTAAACTCTTTACTCTCTCCTTCTTGCATCTCCTGCTTGATCCTTTGGATATCAGAATCCTCAGCTTGCTCTTTCTGTATCTCTTCAAGCAAAGTTGACTCTAGTGTCAATAGAGCTAGCTGCCCATCGATAATCTCCACTCCGTAATCTACTATCTCCTTTTGTAATGGTGGTGCCAAGATGATAAGGACATCAAAGTGGCACAAGTCTTTCTACTCAGTGCATCTACTACTCTATTTGCCTTACCAGGGTGGTAAAGAATCTCACAGTCATAGTCCTTCACTAACTCGAGCCACCTTCGCTGTCTCATATTGAGGTCTTTCTGAGTGAAGAAATATTTCAGACTCTGGTGATCTGTATAAATCATACACTGCACTCCATACAAGTAATGCCTCCATATCTTTAGAGCAAAGACTACAGCTGCCAACTCCAGATCATGAGTGGGGTAATTCTTTTCATAATCCTTGAGTTGCCTAGAAGCATAAGCTATGACTTTGCCTTCTTGCATAAGTACGGCTCCAAGTCCTAGCTTTGATGCATCACTGTATATATCAAAGCTCTTATCACCTTCGGGTACTGTAAGAATAGGAGCGCTTGTCAGTCTCTTCTTCAACTCAAGGAAACTCTGCTCACAGTCTTCAGTCCACTCATACTTCTTATTCTTTCTGGTAAGGGCTGTAAGTGGAGAAGCTATCTTTGAAAAGTCTCCTACAAACCTTCTGTAGTACCCAGCTAAACCCAGAAAACTTTTGATCTCACTAGCATTCGTTGGTCGACTCCAGTTACTAACTGCTTCAATCTTGGCTGGGTCTACCATAATGGCTTCTTTGGAAATGATGTGGCCTAGAAATGCCACCTGGTCAAGCCAAAACTCACACTTTGAGAATTTGGCGTACAACTCCCTCTGATGTAAGGTCTGCAACACTATCTTCAGGTGTTCGTCATGTTCTTCCTGAGTCTTTGAATACACTAGGATATCATCAATAAAGACAATGACGAACTTGTCTAGAAAATCCTTGAACACTCTATTTATTAGATCCATAAACGTTACAGGGGCGTTTGTCACTCCAAAGGGCATGACCACAAACTCATAGTGCCCATATCTTGTACTAAAAGCAGTCCTTGGCACATGACTCTCCTTCACTTTGAGTTGATGGTAACCTGATCGCAGATCTATTTTGGAGAACACCGTGGCTCCCTTCAACTGATCGAATAAATCATCTATCCTTGGCAAGGGATATCTGTTCTTGATGGTTACCTTATTCACGGCTCGATAATCTATACACATTCGCATGGATCCATCTTTCTTCTTGACGAATAACACAGGAGCTCCCCAAGGTGAATGACTAGGGCGGATGAAACCCTTGTCGAGCAGCTCTTGTAACTGTTCTTGCAACTCTTTCAGTTCTGCTGGTGCCATGCGATCAAGTGCCTTTGAAATTGGGTTGGTTCCTGGAACCAACTCAATTTCAAATTCAATTTCTCGATTGGGAGGGAGTCCTGGTAACTCTTCAGGAAACACCTCAGGATAGTCATAGACTACCCTCACTTCTTCTCTCTTCAACCCTTCTCCTTGACTTGCATCCACTATATGAGCTAGAAAACCATAACACCCCTTCTCTAACATTCTCCGAGCTTGTAAGGTAGATAAGAACCTTTTTGTCTTTCTCTTTGGGTCTCCAATAAACTCAAATGGAGGTTCTGCTTCTGGTTTGAACTTGACTTTTCTCTTGCGGCAGTCTATAGAAGCATTGTACTTGCTCACGAAATCCATCCCTAAAATGATATCGTAATCCTTCATCTCAAGGACTACTAAATCACTATAGAATTCTCGGTTGGAAATCCGAATTAATACAGCTCTTAGCCACTGAGTAGATGTCATGACCTCTCTCGAAGGTAAGGTCATTAAGAACTTCATCGTTCAACATTTCTGGTGGTCTTTGTACTGTTTAAGTAGTGTGCTCGATAATCAAAGCACTACTTATCAGTTCTTCGGAGGTTTGCGACCTCTTAACACTGCTGGCCACATTTAACGCTATCTCAGGCCTTAACATCTTGAGCATTAGCCTGACTATCCCTTTTTCTGTGCTAACTAGCTCTGGGCACAGACGAGCTAACCGATTAAACTTCTTCACTGCTTCATCCACGGATAAGTCTTCTTGTCTGAACTCCATGAATTCATCGTAATTCTTGTTGGTTACTCGCATGTGAAACTATTCTTCGAAGAACTCAGTCTCGAAGTCGGCCCATGTCATCTAGCTGATATTTCTCTTGGCCTTAACTTTCTCCCCACCACATCCTAGCATAAGTCAGAAAGATGCACACTTTATCTTCTCTACCTCATGCCAGTCCAGTAGCCCTACTATTCTTTCCAACGTTTTGAACCATGCTTAAGCATCCCATGGTTTGCTTGTGCCTGGGAAGTTCCCTGGCTTCAGTTTCTTCTACTGAATGAGGTACGCTTCTTGCCTTACCTCCCTTGCCGGCATTACAGAAGTAACCGATGGGTCTTTGGTCACAACTGGTGCCCCTACATTCGCCACCAACGGGGTAACAGGAGTGGCCTACTGGTTAGCTATCATGGTGGCAATAACTTGCTGTTATTCTGCTAACTGTCTCCATAACTGCGCTACCACCTCTAAGAGACTTGGTGGTGGTACTGACTCTGCCTCTTGCCCTTTAGGAGCTCGCTCCTCGTTTTGGGCCTTTCTAGGACGTCCTCTTGGCATTCTCTTACTTTACATCATCTAGGACGTCCTCTTGACATTCTCTTACTTTATATTATAAAGAGGGTAATGACATTTCATCAATAAGGACATTTCATTACTTTACTATCATCCTACTCATATCATCATACTCATATGGCATATGCCATATCTGTAGATGCAATCAAGCCCTAAATTTGAGGTTTCGATGATTGACGGTTATTTAAGTTTAAGCTAATACATTGGATCTAACATTGAGATTTAGCGTGCAGTAACGCAAGAAGTCCAAGGAATGGTCGGGGACCGAGTTCTTGGCATGAAGACCCGGAGTTGAGGAAGCTCTAGGAAGGAAGTCCAAGGGATGGTCGGGGACGGAACTCTTGGCATGAAGACCCGGAGCTGGGAGGTTCCAGGCGTGAAGTCCAGGAAACGAGAGGTTTCGCTGGCACAAGGTAATTGGATCCATTGGAAGGTCTTCAATTGATCCAGCTGTGAACTGCAGGCGTGAACTTCAGAGTTTGGCGTGTCAATCGATCCACCAATCGATTAGAAGATGACTAATCGATTGGTGAATCGATTCAGACTGACTTTGTGTGGAAACAGGCGGTTCTGAATCGATTACGGAATCGATTACAAGCTGTTCTGTCCGCAGACAGAACTCTCGGTAATCGATCACTCAATCGATTCAGATACCCTGTAATAGATTGATGAATCGATTACTAGCTGGTCTGTGCGCAGCCAGAACACTCCGTAATCGATCACTCAATCGATTCAAGGTACCAATCGATTAGCCAATCGATTCAAGTTCAAATGGCGTAATCCCAGCCGTTCATCCAACGTTCGTACTGCTCAACGGTTACTTGGTAATCGATTGGGGTTTCTCACCAATTGATTCAGGAAGCAAAAGAAGACCGTTATAAGCGGAAAATCGAGCTCAAACGGCATCACTGTTCCATTGCGATTTGAGCTAGGGTTTTGGTGCTTCAAGCTGTGTGTTCAAGCTCAAGTTTCCAATACCTTCATCAAGCAATCAAAGGAAGGAGAAGCAAGCCTATTGTGTAATACTTCTCTCTTTTCTTTTTCCTTGTGTTGTTCTTTGTGAAAGTTTTCAAGGGTGTTGTAAAAGGGTTTCTCCACCCTCGGGGTTGTTCCGAGAAGGAGGTTTGATAGTGAAATCTGCGATCGCTGGTGTGGACCCTTGGATTAGTCACCTCAAGGAGGTGGAGACCAAGTAAATACAAGTGTTAGCATTGGATTTGGTGGTGGGTAGACTTTGACTTCTGCTTGGAAGAAGAAGAATCAATTGAAGCGAGCTATTCACCCCCCCCCCCTCTAGCTCTACCGATCCTCAACAAGTGGTATCAGAGCAAGGTCGCTTCGGAGGACTCACACCCAAAGAAGCAAGTGTTTGAGTTGCAAGGATGTCTTTGAAAGAGGGCCATAGCACTACACGACCACCTTACTATGAAGGGAACAACTTCGCATATTGGAAGAGTCGCATGGAAAATTATCTTATGACTGAAATCGACAATTGGTTTTCTGTTACGGAGGGTTTTGTCACGCCGACACAAGATGGTAAAATTCTGGAATCATCCAAGTGGACAACTGAGCAAAAGATGAAGGCGCAAGCAAATGCTAAAGCCACGGTAACTCTTCAATGTGGATTAAGCTCGGAACAACTAAACAAAGTCGGTCCATTTAAGAGTGCCAAAGAGTTGTGGGATAAGCTAATTGAGCTAAATGAAGGCACAAAAGATTCAAGAATTGCCAAAAGGGACCTTCTTATAAATCAATTGCAAAATTTTGTGATGAAGGAAGGAGAAACCGTAAGTCAGTTGCATGGAAGGTTTAAGGAGCTTCTCAATGGCCTTCACTCGGTTGGAGAAAGTGTGGAGAATCGGGATCTCATAAGGTATGCACTAAAATCCTTCCCAAGAAACTCCTTATGGTCATCAATGGTTGATGCTTATAAGGTTTCAAGGGATTTATCAATTGTCAAGCTAGATGAACTATTTTGTGAACTAGAATTGCATGAACAAGCTAATATAAGTCATAAGGAGAAAGGTATAGCTTTGGTTGCAGGTGAAAGAAGCAAGAAGAAGAGTAAAGAGAAGAAGAAGGAGAAGAAGGAAGAATCCTCCTCATCCGAGTCCGATCAAGATAGTGATAGTGATAGCGATGAGGAGCTATTATCAAGTGAAATGGCGAATTTTGTTCGGAAGATGATGAGGCGATCTAGAAAGTTCAACAAGAAGGATGTCAAAAAGATGTTCCTTGATGACAAGAAAAAGGGTAAGTCTCAAGCTAAATCTAAAGCAAAGACTGATACAATTTATTTTGAGTGTAGTAAAAAGGGTCATATCAAAGCCGATTGTCCTGAGCTAAAAAGGAAGGATGACAAGACAAAGAAAAAGAAGGCTTTGAAAGCTACATGGGATGATACTTCTTCTAGCTCATCAGATGAAGAAATTGGCTCTCATGGCCTTGAATGATGTTGAAAGTAGTGAAGATGAAGAAAATCATGAAGATGAAGTTGAGTCTTCAAGCGAGTCATCATCTAGTGAGGATGAGGTAACTTCTCCTAAATTAGATAAACTCTATGCTACTATTACATGTTTGACAAATGCTTTATCTAAATCAAAAGTCAAAGTTAAAGAGCTACAAACTAAGATGAAATTACTTGAAAATGATACTATGCCATGTGAAGTATGTACACATCATGAAGTTGCAAATTCTAGAGGTGATGATCTTAGAAAGGAAAATACATCATTGAAATTGCAAGTAGAGGGTCTTAGAAATGCTTTGGAAAAATTTACTTCTAGCTCAAAATATTTGGACATGATCTTAGGAAGTCAACGGGCAGTGTATAACAAAGCCGGATTAGGATATAAACCAAAGGATAAGGAAGTTAACTTCATGTCTCTTGTTAGTAGAAATCATGTTTTAAAGGTGAAAACTGTTCAAGCTTGGGTACCCAAGCAATTTGTTGTAGATGCTATTGGACCCAACATTTGGGTACCAAAACATTTAGTTCATCGCATTTGAACAGGCATGCGTCGAGGGGGAGCATCCAACGACATGGTTCATTGATAGTAGATGCTCTAGGCACATGACGGGAGACTTATCAAAATTTTCATCACTCAAAAACAAAAATAAAGGTACCATTTCCTTTGGTAATAGTGGTGAGTTGAAAGTTATTGGAATAGGAGATATTAAAATTTCTGAACAATTTATAATTAGAAATGTTTTATTAGTGAAAGGTATGGTTTTCAATTTGTTAAGTGTTAGTCAACTGTGTGACTCGGGATATAGAGTTGAGTTTGACTCATCTCAATGTCTAATTAAATATAGTGAACTAAACACTACCATGCTTATTGGCCATAGAAAGGAAAACATTTATCAAGTTGAACTATTTGGTATTACTAATGTGTTTGCTAAGTGTTTCATGTCTAAAGAGGAAGAGACTTGGCTTTGGCATCGGAGACTTGCTCACACCAACATGAGACACATCAAGAGACTATCAAAGAATGAGTTGGTGCAAGGATTGCCAAAATTGAAGTTTCAAAAGGACAAACTATGTGATGCATGTCAAATGGGTAAGCAAACCAAGGCTACCCACAAAGGTAAAACGAACTTAAGTACGTCTACCGCTTTGGAATTATTGCATATGGATTTGTTTGATAGTAGCAAGCATGTTTCCTTGAATGATAGTAGATATTGTTTAGTTGTGATAGATGACTTCACTAGATACACTTGGGTGTTTTTCTTAAAGCATAAGGATCATACCTTAGAAACCTTGATTGCTTTTTGTAAAAGAGTAGAAAATGAGAAAAAATCGAAAATCAATAGATTACGAAGTGATCATGGAGGTGAGTTTGAAAACGAAAGATTTGAAAATTTTTGCTCACAAAATGGATATAAGCATGAATTCTCTACCCCTAGGACACCACAACAAAATGGGGTGGTTGAGAGAAAGAATAGAGTTCTACAAGAGGCCGCTAGGAGTATGTTAAATGAATACTCACTTCATAGTTATCTATGGGCCGAAGCAATTAATACGGCATGTTATGTACAAAATAGGACTTTAATACATAGGTTTTTGAACAAAACACCTCATGAATTGTGGTTTGGTAAACCTCCTACAATAAAACATCTTAGAGTGTTTGGATGTAAAGTATATATTTTGAACACCAAAGATCATTTAGGAAAATTTTCCGCCAAGGCGGATGAAGGTATTCTTGTAGGGTATTCCGCTCATAGCAAAGCCTATAGAGTTTATAATAAGAGATCCAAAATAGTTGAAGAGTCTCTAAATGTAGTTTTTGAAGAAAATCCAAGCTCGAGTTCAAATAAAGCAATTGAGGAGGAAGTACAATTTGAATTAGAGAAGTTGACATTAGAGGAGGAAAACAATCTTGAGAAAGAAGAGAGTGACACGGAAGGTGTGATTGAGTTACCACTTGAGAATGAAATCACTACAACTCAAGAACCAAGACACACAAGAACAAGTACAAACCATCCCTTGGAGCAAGTAGTTGGTGACATTACTCATGGGGTCCGAACTCGATCTTATTTTCGGAATGAAGGGAGTCAAGTGGCTCTAATTTCACAAATTGAGCCAAAAGCCGTAAGTGATGCGTTGCTTGATCCCGATTGGATTTTGGCAATGCAAGATGAGTTGTCTCAATTTGAGAGAAGTCAAGTTTGGGAATTAGTTCCTAGAGCCAAAGGGAAATCAATCATTGATACAAAATGGGTTTTTAGGAACAAACTTGATGATAAAGGAATGGTTGTGAGAAATAAAGCTAGATTGGTTGCTAGAGGTTTTAATCAAGTTGAAGGGTTGGACTATGATGAAACTTATGCACCGGTAGCTCGGTTAGAGTCTATTAGGATGATGTTGGCATTTGCCACTCACAAAGGATTTAAGTTGTATCAAATGGATGTAAAATCGGCATTTTTAAATGGTTTTATCAAAGAAGAAGTATATGTTGAGCAACCTCCGGGTTTTGAAGATTTACAATGTCCAAACCATGTATACAAGCTTAAGAAAGCATTGTATGGACTAAAACAAGCACCTCGTGCTTGGTATGAAAGATTGTCTACATTCTTAGTGTCAAAGGGTTTTCATAGAGAAACAATTGATCCTATATTATTTTTAAAGACTAGTGGGGAAGATATCTTTGTGGCCCAAGTCTATGTAGATAATTTGTGGATCCACAAACAAAGACTATCTAAATGAATTCATAAATCACATGGAAAGTGAATTTGAAATGAGTTTGGTTGGTGAGTTAACATTTTTCTTGGGTTTACAAATTAAACAAACAAAAGATGACATATATATTCATCAATCCAAATATGTAGGAGAAATCATTAAGAAATTTGGAATGGAGAGTGCCAAAGAAATATCTACCCCTATGGCAACTAACACCAAGTTAGACAATGATATTGAAGGTAAAGATGTTGACTCCAAATTGTATCGTAGTGCCATAGGTAGTCTCCTTTATCTCACGGCTAGTAAACCCGACATATTATTTGCCGTGGGTATGTGTGCAAGGTATCAAGATTGTGCCAAGGAGTCACATCTATGTGCAATCAAAAGAATCCTTCGCTACCTTAAAGGGACTCAACGGGTGGGTTTGTGGTACCCTAGAACCGAAACGTTTGATCTTGTAGGATATTCCGATTCGGATTATGCCGGATGTAAATTGGATCGGAAAAGTACTAGTGGTGGATGCCAATTTTTTGGATCTTCCTTGGTGAGTTGGTCAAGTAGAAAACAACATTGTGTAGCACTCTCCACAACCGAAGCCGAATATATAGCTATGGGTGAATGTGTGTCACAATTATTATGGATGACTCATACCTTGGAAGATTATAAACTCATCTACAAAAATGTGCAAGTTCTTTGTGACAATGTGAGTACCATAAACTTGACAAAAAATCCGGTTCATCATTCACGAACTAAGCACATTGAGGTTAAACATCATTTTATTCGAGATCATGTAGCTAATGGGGATATTGTTCTTAAATATGTTGAGTCAAAATCCAATCTTGCGGATCTTTTCACCAAACCTCTTCCGGAATCTGAGTTTAGCTACTTGCGAAGAGAATTAGGAATGTGCCATATTGATTAATCCTCCATGATCATTTCAAGATCTTCAACTCACTTGCCTTAATGTGCATCTCACAAGAACCTAGAACTTCCCTTACTTGTGTCTTTGTAGATGGGAGTGAGATGTTAGGTTTCATCCTCTTGTTCATAATGCTTGTTATGATGTATTACTTTGAGCAAGAAGATGAAAATTCCTCATTAATCATTCACTTGACCAATCATGGGGAAGACTAGTACGCTATTAATGTGTACTTAGTCCAAAGATCATGATTGGATATTTTCATGAACTAACCAAATAACCAAGTCCTTGGAGAACATGTAAGCGTGCTTGACCCCTTAAGAACTAGAAAATGCCACAAATTGAGCACGTTTTAGCCATGTATCAGTTATTCCCGTTACCAATCGATTGATTTCAGTTATCAATCGATTGGTGGGTCTGCATCCTTCGGCAGAAACCCCCTGAATCGATTCCCTAATCGATTCCGGCAGTTTTTCTAGAGCACAGATTGTTTCTTAATCGATCAGTGGATCGATTAGTACATGTTGAATCGATCAGTGAATCGATTACGCACGATGATTGATTAATACAGGTCGAATCGATCGGCCAATCGATTACGACCTCTCGTAATCGATTACTCAATCGATTCGGGCCATTAACGCGCTCCACCTAACCTGCCATGTCACTCGCCTTTTGCCCTAAACCCATCAGCCGACCCGAACTTTCCGCAGAACTCTCCCGCGTGCTCCCATATCTCAAACCCTAGGGTTCTTGTGCTTCCTCCTTCGCTGTCCACCTTCTCTCTCGACGCTCGCTCAGGCTCCTCTCGCGACTCCCTCAGCGTGTCCTCTCCTCTTTCTTCTCGCACCTCCTCGGCGTTGGAGTGATCGCTGCCGTGTCTTCTCCCTCTGCTCGAGTTTCTCTTCACTGATGGCGCCAAAGTAAACCCTAAATTTCTTTTCTTTTTCTTGACTTATTTGATGAGTTTGATCTTGGCTAATCAAGTTTCTTTTGTGTTTTTTTTGTTGTTACCCTGTCTTCCATCCATTGCATATATTCCTCATTCCATATTATGTATTACTTGCCCTAACTCTAAACTCACGACATTCACTGCAATTTGTGTCTCTCTTGCCCCAAACACTGCCCTAATCTCATTTACCTCTAATTTCATTTTCTGATTTCTCTTGACACATTGCATTCATCCCTTGGTTATCCTTGGTCATCATAGGAAGAAGCAAAGGGCGGATGTGACGGGTGCCGGGTCTTCTTGCCCTAAACCCCCTACGGATGCTCGTTTTCCGAATGCCGCCCTTCAAAAGGCATTTAGTCAACATGTATTTAAATTGATTGCCCCTAGATCACTAGACCGCCAATATTTTCATGATCATTGTTTCTCGGTGTTTCAAATCCTTGAAAACTATAAACTTGAGTCTATTATCTATTGTGAGCGAGGGGTCAACATAGGGTTGGTTTCCGAGTTCTACAACAACCTACACACCAAAGATGGTGTAAATTATAAAACTCGGGTAGCCAAACAAAGTTTGGATTTTAGCTATACGACTCTTTCGGATTTCCTCCAGTGTCGTCCCACTACAAATAGTTTTGTTTTCTTTCCTACGCTTCCTGAGCTTCTACCTCCGCCATTTGAGGATATCTCCATTGACTCGATGTATCAGTACCTCTTTCGGCGTCCGCGTCCAGATGGCCCTTATGCCAATCTGACCACGTTTCCTGCTCTAGAGCTCTCCGCTATTGATTATGCCCTTTATAAGGTCGTAATCAACTGTCTTTTGCCGATTGTGTCTCGCGCCTTAGCGACCGTTCGACCCTCTCAGCTTTTCTTGACTTATGCTCTTCACCGGGGTCTTGATGTTAACATCCCTCTAAACATATTTCATTCCATTATCCATTTCACTCAGCCTGTGCACGGAACCGTTCATATGCCTTTTGGGCATATTATTACAGACTGGCTTGCCACTATGGGGATTGACGTCTCTCGAGGGAAGGTAGAGCCCATGACCGTCAAATACTCCCGGATTTCAGCACGTTCCTTCTCCAAATCCGGGATGACGGGCGAGTTTGGCAACATTCGTTGGACTGATGGTCGGCAGGTTGGGGAGGGCCCGCGGGCACACCCTGGACATGGACCCGCTGCTGCGGCTGCTCCGGATGATGACGAGGAGGAGGACCTTCGAGATCGGATGTTTGCCTTTGAGGAGACTATTGACACTCGTTTTGAGGAGATGCGGCTGGAGAGTGACATGCGTCACTTCGAGACGCAGTCACGCCTCACAGCCATTGAGCGCACCCTGCTGGAGGTGTGCGATATGTGTCACTCCCGGATGCTCGGCCAGCCTCCTCTTCCTCCACCGTCTACTGATGCTCCATCATCGGAGGTTGGCGCCACTTCGGGAGGTTCTGGTCTTCCCGATGTTGCGGAGACCCCGGCCGCTGATCCTGCTGCTACCCTCGAGGATTTCTTCTTTGCGCCTTGATTTATGTAGTCCTGTTTTGTTGGTTGTTTTTGTTTGGAGTTCTGTACTGTGTCTATGGATATTGTTGACTCTTGATGCTTGTATGCTATATTCACATTTTTTGCCTTATATGCTACTGGTTTGTTTGCATGCTGCGAGTTGTGACTTTCTATATTGCATGGTGCTTCCGTTGAGGGGGAGCTCTTTTATGGTTATGTGCCATTTTTGATATTTGGCAAAGGGGGAGACTTGCAGATATTTAAAGTTTATGTTCATGATTATGCTCTAAATAACTTTACTATATGCTTATTGGATTGATATCGTTGATATTATGTTGAAAATTAGCTTAAACTTAAATAGATTGTCAAACATCAAAAAGGGGGAGATTGTAGATGCAATCAGGCCCTAAATTAGAGGTTTCGATGATTGACGGTTATTTAAGTTAAGCTAATACATTGGATCTAACATTGAGATTTAGCGTGCAGTAACGCAAGAAGTCTAAGGAATGGTCGGGGACCGAGTTCTTGGCATGAAGACCCGGAGTTGAGGAAGCTCTAGGCAGGAAGTCCAAGGGATGGTCGGGGACGGAACTCTTGGCATGAAGACCCGGAGCTGGGAGGTTCCAGGCGTGAAGTCCAGGAAACGAGAGGTTTCGCTGGCACAAGGTAATTGGATCCATTGGAAGGTCTTCAATTGATCCAGCTGTGAACTGCAGGCGTGAACTTCAGAGTTTGGCGTGTCAATCGGTCCACCAATTGATTAGAAGATGACTAATCGATTGGTGAATCGATTCAGACTGACTTTGTGTGGAAACAGGCGGTTCTGAATCGATTACGGAATCGATTACAAGCTGTTCTGTCCGCAGACAGAACTCTCGGTAATCGATCACTCAATCGATTCAGATACCCTGTAATCGATTGATGAATCGATTACCAGCTGGTCTGTGCGCAGCCAGAACACTCCGTAATCGATCACTCAATCGATTCAAGGTACCAATCGATCAGCCAATCGATTCAAGTTCAAATGGCGTAATCCCAGCCGTTCATCCAACGTTCGTACTGCTCAACGGTTACTTGGTAATCGATTAGGGTTTCTCACCAATTGATTCAGGAAGCAAAAGAAGACCGTTATAAGCGGAAAATCGAGCTCAAACGACATCACTGTTCCATTGCGATTTGAGCTAGGGTTTTGGTGCTTCAAGCTGTGTGTTCAAGCTCAAGTTTCCAACACCTTCATCAAGCAATCAAAGGAAGGAGAAGCAAGCCTATTGTGTAATACTTCTCTCTTTTCTTCTTCCTTGTGTTGTTCTTTGTGAAAGTTTTCAAGGGTGTTGTAAAAGGGTTTCTCCACCCTCGGGGTTGTTTCGAGAAGGAGGTTTGATAGTGAAATCTGCGATCGCTGGTGTGGACCCTTGGATTAGTCATCTCAAGGAGGTGGAGACCAAGTAAATACAAGTGTTAGCATTGGATTTGGTGGTGGGTAGACTTTGACTTCTGCTTGGAAGAAGAAGAATCAATTGAAGCGAGCTATTCACCCCCCCCCTCTAGCTCTACCGATCCTCAACAATATCACCATACTATCATCATACTCATCATAGCATTACTGATCATCATACTCATAATAGCATTTACTAATCATGCATATAATAGCATATAATAATACTAACATACTTCCTTATCATCATGCACTTACTGATACTAGCAGTCAATAATGAAAAGCATACAAAACTACAACATATGAACTTCTTACTTGGCAGACGGCAGGATTTATGCTTGATGTTAGTGTGGCGGAAGGGTGGAAACCTGCTCTGATACCACTCTGTGACGACCCACCTTCTGGTACTAATAAGCTTTAAGATGGATCGCTACTACTAACTGACTAACTGACTAATTAGTGATTTCTTATAATGCTAAACCAACTGGGAGAATTTAAGATTTCTTATTTCGCTATTTGCTGAACTAACAATTCATGATCATGTTTAAAGTACTAATCAGCCAAAATAAAGCAAAAACTTTAATTTTAATAGCTTGGCCAGGAATTGACCCCTAGACCTCTTAGTTGTGAAACTAAAGCACTAACCAGCTGCTCTATACCACTTTCTTTTCAATGGTACCAGTCGACTGCTATATAGCCAGTCGACTGGTATCGGCCACAGAAACTTTCTATGCCCGGCACCAGTCGACTGGACTCATGGCAGTCGACTGGTGCATCGAACAGAAGGTTCTGTTCGATATCGCAGTCGACTGGTTCTGAACCAGTCGACTGGCACGCCTGAAAACCTGCATTTCAGACCTGAAAACCATCTCCAACGATCCACAAAACATATACTTCCAAGATATACAAAGACACAACTCCATTTCTATACTCTATACTAGTTTTATGAACATTTTAGCAACTCAAAACGAATTCAATAACTTGAAATTAGAATCCTTGCGAGATTTAACAAAACTATCAAAACGTAAGCAAAACACTCTAGAGTTTGTACCAAACTTAACCTCTATGCGTAGTTTAAACAAAGTCATTCATTCTACCACTTCAAAACACCAAAACACGTGTTCTACAAGACTTAGCCCAAAGATCTTTCCCACGGTTCCGCCGCCACTGAACATCAAAGCAAGTCCCTTCGCCTCCTTAACTTATGCTTTTTCTTTACCTTTATCTGCAATAGAAGGAAAATGCAACTAATAAGCAAATTGCTTAGTAAGTAAATCCTAACTCACAAATCCAAACGATAAGGGATAAACATGCTCTTTTCAAATAATGCTTACTTCAAAACATATGCACTTTGAAATACTTACACATGGAAACTTTCACATGCTTATCATGCTTGAAAACATTTACTAGCATTAAAACATTGGCAAATCTAACATGCTCATAATCTCTTTTGAGACTTGCTACTTATGCATTTCCATACTTTAAACCACTAACTTCCTTGCTCTTGCTCTTTAACATGCTTGTAACATAACAATGTTAACATACTTAGCAAAACATATGCTTAAACTGAAAACACTTACATATACTCATATACTTCAAAATAATAATCAACTTTCTCAGGCCTTGACAATGTACCTGGTATCAGTGTACCAATGCGCGCATCCCTAATAGGTTTCGGGGTAGCTAGCCACCGCACCCTATTAGAGCTTCTTTCTAACTTTCTGTGGGCCTCTCTTTTGCCCGGTACATGTCACGTTACAAAAGTAAAATACTTTCTTATTCATAATGCTTATACTTATCAAGCTATTTTTCTATTTACATAAGTCTTTGCACTACAAAACTTTACCTTTCTCACTTGGAACTTTCATCGAGCACCTTGCGTGCCCTTAACCCAAAACTCATCTTTGGGACTTTTCAAGAACTTGGCCTTTCATGCTTAGATCACACATATAAAATCTACTCCAATTCAAGTTCGATGATTAAAAACATGTATTCTTGAGAAACTTAAATCACACCATAAACAATATTCTCCAAGCATGCACTTAGATTACAAAATCAAGGTTCTACAACAAGAAAACTACATGCGAAGCTACTCCTATTGTAGGTGAGTGATTTACTTACCCTTTTCTTAAAGAAAACTCACTAAGTATCTCGAAATTCCTAGCGTAGGGTTCTTTTCCTCTTCCTTTGCAAGAAAACTTCACCCTTGGCCCTAGGGAAGAAGCCCTAGGTTTTCTACTTCAAGAGGAAGAAGAAGAAGGAGAAAACTCTCCTTTTCTTCCCTGTTTTTCGCAGCCTCCCACCCTGCTCGCGCGGCCTCCTCCAAGCCCTAATGGGGTCTTAACTCAATTTAAGTGGAAGTTTAAATACCTCTTCATGAAACGGGCTAAATCAACTATAATATTATTTCACTTCATCCTTTTCTGTGCTTGATACCCTTGCCCAGCTGGTTACTTGGACTTGCTTAGGGATTGGCTTCTTGTGTGGTCTCGAGATCAATCCCCACCCGACCCTTTAATATTTTTCTTTTTATTTTAATTCTAAAAAATGCTAGAAAAATTCTGAAAAATCCCTAATAATACCAGAAAATTATTGGGTGTTACAGAGGAAGCTCAAAAGGAGAAAAGAAGGAAAATTAGGTGCTTTACATGCAGGGAGCTAGGACACTACCATACAAAGTGTCCAAGGAGTAAAGAGCTCAAGAAGATGGAGCATCTAAGGAAATGGGAGAAAGAGGAAAAGAAAAAGAGGAGCTCACATCAAGGGGGAGCTACAAGGGTTAAGGGAGGTAATCCCTAATTTTACTTATGTTCAAAATGCTTGTATGAATGCTAGGAATGTAAATGATTGCTTGCTTGGATGCAATTTTGGTTTCAAATATCATGATAGGAATAGAAACACTTTTGCGTGACAAAATACTCAAAATTCGATGTTTCATGATAAATCTAAGAATTCTAGGACCAAGGCATAAACCATAAGAAAGGGGGGAACATGTCTAGAAAAATAGGTAGATCTAGAAATGATCAAGTTAGGTCAAATGATCCTAAGACTAGGAATTTAGAAAAGGAAAATCAAGTTTTGAAAGCAAAATTTGATAAACTGGAGAAAAATCTAGATAGACTCATTAGGGGATCAAAGGGATCAAGGATAATTCAAAAAGATCAACCTCTTAGGAATGGTAGGTCAGGTTTAGGATATTATCCTAGAAGGGCAAATGTTGATAAAATGTCATATTCAAGGATGCCCTATGACTATGGTAAGGAGAAGGTCAAACATGGCAAAGAAAAGACATTTAAAGGAAAAGAGAAAGAGTTAACTAAGCAAAAGGTCTATAGGATTATGAGAGTGAGAGTAAAAGACCAAGAAGCACCGGAGGAGCACCGGTGTGGTCTTACACTTATAGATGAGGTACATAAGAAGGTAACTTTGGCTAGGAGCTCAAGAGAGAGCTCTAGAAGCTAAAATAGGATCCATGGTTAATGGATCTCAGGTGGTTTCGTTCTAGAAAACTAGATGGGCTATAAGGTGTGCCAAGAGGTTTAAAAGGCTAAGGTTAGCCTTAATCCTAGAAAGTTGGCACACTAAAGGGAGGATTATGGAGAAAAAGGAGGAAATAGGACTATAATTGAGAGAAAATAGTTTTAATATGAAAATACCATAGAACGTGATGCTATTGGAAGAGGCATCAAATGGAGGTCAAAATTAGAACTTTAAGTTGAGGTTAAATAGTTAAATTTGGACAAGTTTAAGTCTTGTATTAATCTTGGGATTTGGGGTAATTTTGATTAAGATTATATTTATCCCAAGTAGACATAGGATCCACAAATCTTTCCATGAAATTTCAGATTTTTTGGAGATTTGTAGACATAGGATCCACAAATCTTTCCATGAAATTTCAGATTTTTTGGAGATTTGTGGAATTAGTTAGGTTTTTCTGAATTTCGGACTGGAAACTGAAAATTCAGTATCAGTCGACTGCCAGTAGGGCAGTCGACTGGTCCAGGACTAGGAACCTACTGTAAGTTTTACCAGTCGACTGCCCTGGGGGTAGTCGATTGGTCTCGGGTGTAAATACATTCTGTAAGGGTTACCAGTGGACTGCCCTGAGGGCAGTCGACTGGTACGCGGATTCTATAAAAGTAAAAGCGCGCGGGGGGGGGGGGGCAGCCAAAACCTAGGGTTTTGTGTTAGTGATATGAGAAAAGTGTCCTAAGGCAATCGCCTTATAATTGTAATCATTTATTTTAATAAATGAATATTCACTATTTGAGTATACATATTTATGTATTTGATTGAGATCTTAAACTCATTTACTGAATGTCCGCAATACAATTCACAGCATGAGAGAATTTGTGATGAATTTACAACTAGTGATTATCTCTACATGTGCAATTGTGAAGTATTGAAATTGTCCCTAGTCGATGAATTGATAAATACGGACACTATCAATTCTGTTGAGACTAGCATGGGTTATTCTCTAATCAGTTGATTCTCACTGGCTGGTGACATTGGGATGTCCGGAGATAAACATGAATGCTAGTTAAGGGAACTAGTTCATTGGAGTGGCTGGCTGTAAAACTTCATATGGTAGTCTATATATAGATATGTTAATGAAGTTCTTACTACAGCTTAAGTGCGATATTCCTTTGACTTGCGGTGTTCAAGTCATCTTGGTCATGGAGACTTATACTTTGACATCTTAAGCAAGCATCTCCAAGGAGCTGTGGACCTAGGATGATTGGGTATAAGCCGAGGTGCCCGAAGATGTTTGAACAGCCTACAAAGGATTCACTACTCCTTGCGAGGAGATGTATACCCAAGGCCTATCGTCAGATTGTTACTCGAAGCCTCTGGCCAGAGCATGATATGTTCAGAGTATGAATCTCTTAAATACATGAGAGTAATTAGAATCCGTAGGACGAGAAAACGTTACTTGGGCTAGGTGTGACGTAGTCAGCCTAGTGGGGACTGACACACATAGACCATATCCTGAACCAAGTGGGTATAAGATGGTGAAGGGAATGGGGCACGATTCATTATAGCTGCTGAAGGGTTTCAGAATAGTTTCTGAGGTCAACCGTTGATCTTTCGATTAATTGGGGATCATGATGTACTACTAGGTGCCACTCATGGTCGTTCTATAATTGGTTAATTATAGACGGCCAACATAAATCGAAAGCCTATTTAGTCACATGCACTACGAGTAATCTGAGGGATTTAAAACGAATTGAAAATTAGATTTTCCAATCAAGAGAGATTAGGTTTGTTGAGCCAAACGATAAGTCAAATCTGAATTTTTCAGAGACGCATCGGAAGCGTAAAATGGCTAAGTCATTTGAAGACTTAATAGATGAATTAAATGAGTTTAATTCATTGGGGCATGGCTTGGATGGGCCGGCCAAAGAGGGTCTCCACCCTCTTTGCTTGGCCGACCACAACAAAGGGAGAGAACCAAGTGTTTGGTTCAATTTATAAAATAAACCAATTGTGAGGTTTGTTTTATAAAATTATGGATGATATAAATTTTTATATAATAAACCAAGGTTTGGTTTATTTTTCATGGAAATTAAAATGAACCATGAATTGGTTTATTTTATTATATAAAATCAATCATGGATTGATTTACCATAATAAGAAAATTTATTCCATAAGAAAAAAGGAGACTTGGTCGGTTTTTATCATGAATTAAAAAATGATAAAACTTGGCATGATGGAATAAGTCATAGAAAATTTATTCCATAAGAAAAAGGAGACTTGGCGGTTGAGAGGCCACTATATAAATAACCCAAGGCAAGGCTTGAAAATCAATCGAAGTATTCTTGCCTGGGCTCTCTCCCTCTCCTCCCTTCTTTCTCTTGGCCGGCCACAAGGCTCTTCTCCCTTCTTCTTGCCGTGAGCACAAGGAGAAGCACCGAGGCGACAAAGTTCTTCCGTTGGGACGATCTTCCTCTCCGGCCATTATCACCTTGGGATTCGGCACAAGTCATCTTCCGCCTTCTCGCCGAAATTGTGATTCCGGCCAACCTTGGTAGTGAGTATTCCCGATGTGATTACTTCTCTCTTGGTTCTCTTGTCGCGTTCTCGGAGAATCTAGTAGTTCTTGAGAACACGAAACTCGTGGCTTTGCGAAGTCATCCCGAAGATACTCAGCATGGATGCGAATAGAGGCGGAGCTTCCGAGGGACGCTTACGGTTGGATCTCGTCCCTTCCTTCGAGTTACGCGAGGTAATACGTAAATTAGTTTACGTTTCTGTAATAATTTTAAATATATGATCATGTCTACACAAGATAAAGTTGCATGCTTAGATGTGTGGTTAAATAATTTGAGAAATTATTTATGCTAAACTTTCCGCTGCACGTAATTAATTTTAAAATTACCAACTCGCATCCATGTCAACATGCACCCGGACCCGACATTTTGGCATGCCACCCCGGCGATTCTTCATCTCCCCGAGTTCCCTTTGCGTCCTAAGCCTCTCCCGAAGCCTCAAAACTCCTCCCTAAGCCCTCTCTAACCCCGATCGACAATCTAGGGCTTGTAAAACCCTTCTCTCCCAAGTCTAGAGTTTCAAAAATCATCATCAAGAAGAGAATGAAAAGGTATCATTGTCTAAGGTTTTTTTTGTCATTTAAATCATGTTTTGGAACTAATGTGTTGTTTTGTGCATGTTTTTCTTTGATCTTTTTCATTTTGGGGGGTGTCTTGGTGTGCATGGATGTGTGTGTGGTATTTAGGATGACTTCTAAGAATCCTAGGGGTGAGGGATCATCCCAACAAGGTCAAGGAGGCTCAAGGTTCCGGTCCCTCGAGTGTAAGAAGCGATTCGATGAAAATGAGTTTACAGTAATAAACTGTCGGTACCTGAACAAGGCCTTCTTCCAAGAGAAGTCGCCTCAATTGGCTGAGATGATTACTCATTTTAAGCTAGATCAGCTGGTCTACTACCAGCATGATATAGACATTGATCTATGCACAGAGTTTTATGCCAATTTAACTTGCTTTGACTCGGATAATAACTTGTACGAGTCTAGGGTAGCTGGGGTTACCATTCCTTTTTCAGTCATGGGTTTAGCTGGGTTCTTACAGTGTAGAGCATCAAATAATCCATCTACTTATTTCCCCACTGTTGTTGATCCACTTGAGTTTCTTGGTGTCACCATTGACCAAATACACATGCATTATTTTAGGAGGCACAGGAATAAGTCAGAGCGTATTTTTGACGCTAAACCCATGAGACCTTTTAGCTATGTATTGTACAAGATCGTCATAGAGTGCATTTTGCCCATCGTCACCAAGGGGAGGTCCAGGATCAGACTCCCACACTTGGTGATGATGTATGCATTGGAGAGGAGGTTAGACATAGATGTCTCCCTATAGGTGTTTAGTGCTATTTGCCACTCTTCCCATAGTGTTAATGGGAAGATATACATACCCTTCTGCCACATCTTGACCGAGTTTTTCCATTTACGTTTTCGTATTCGTGTGGGTAGCGGTCAGGTTAGGCACCTGTCTAAGGATTATGACCAGATCGATACACGTCAGTTATCCTTAGCAGGCATAGAGAGCCGACAGGGGGCATTTGTCTGGAGGGAGCGTCCGGAGGCCCCCAGCTCAGATGAGGAGCCAGCTGGGATTGTTACACGTGCGGAGTTTACTCAGCTCCGATCAGATGTTCACAGGCTTCAGGAGGACGTTCATGTCATCCGTGAGGATATCCACGGACTTCGCAGACGGAGCAGAGGATTGAGACGGCAGTTTATGGGATTACTAGCCGTCAGGATGACATGTACGAGATGCTACGACAGCTGCATCTCGCGTATCAGGATCCACCTCCTCCTCCTCCTCCAGGCGATGACTTCATGATGTAGATGGGCTTTGGTGACTGAGTGTTGAGAGTAGTTGTATTTGTTGTATTCCTATATCTCTCAAACACTTCCCAGTTTGGCATTGTATTATTCTGATACTTCAGGGCGTTGGTCCCTGTAACTTCTTCATGTTTTTATTTCATGTATGAACTAGTTGGTTATGTTTTATTTATGTCATGAATTTCGTGGTTTGATGTAAGTTTGCTTAAATGTTTTGAAATGAGTGTTAAGCAATAAGCTATCATTTTGGGCTAAACTGATATCTTATGAAATCTTATGTCATGTTGTTTGTAGTGCAATTCATTGATACACCTTATATGATAAGATTGTTTTGCTAAATGGTGGCATAGGAGGGTTTTTCATGTCGATTATTTAGGGTTAAGAGGTAAAGAGGGGGAGTTTTGTCAAATGAAAATATATTTATGAAAAGGGGAGGTTTAGAAACCATTCTATGTGTCAAATAGAGGTGAATAAAATTGGAAAACATAGGAAATCATAATTGAATTTCAAAGTTGATACAAAATTGACACAATTTGAGGGTTTTTGGGTTTGTATCAAAAGTCAAGCACGGTTGATGTTTTTCATGAACCAATATTTTTCTTGGGTAGGGAATCTCTTAACAAACGTGCTTGCAAAATTTCACATTTTTTCGGATTTTCTGAAATTTTTTACGCGTTTCTGAATTTTGATTGAAAATTTTGAAACTTGCGTATCAGTCGACTGCCACAGGGGCAGTCGACTAATAGTGTGGGCAGAATGTGAATTTGTAATTTCTGAGGGGTTTTTCAGAAATCTTGTTGAGTTCTATTTGGCACCAAGGGTAGGGTTGCTTGGGGCAATCTTTTGATAGTGTCAAAGGGGAAGAACTTGGGTGTTAAGTTAGGTTTGGGTTGAAACTTAACTTTGATTAAATTGTGAAACTTTGGAGTTAGGTTGGGATAACCTAACCGGTTGTTGTGAGTGGAGTTAAGTTGGGAGAACTTAACTTGGTATGAGCAATAAGGATTGAAAATTGGGAGAAAGCATAGGTTAAGGGGGAGGCTGCCTCTTGTGTGTTATGCTTTGATTTTCAATTGCTATTGCTTTTGTTATTGCTTTTTGTTATTATTATTGCCATATGTTTACCTAACTTAACATGTTGCCACACATCAAAAAGGGGGAGATTGTTGAGGCAATCGGCCCTGAGATGATCTGGAGGATCATAGGGTTTTGATGTGTGTGGGCAATATGGTTAAGTTAGGATTTATTGTGTTCTCATATGTGTACATGAGTGTGCAGGTGTACAGGTACACATGGACTTGGTTGATGTTTTCAGGTGAAGGATGGCATGGAGGCAAGCTGGAGGATTGCGTGTGCATCCGAGGGACTGTTGGATAGCAGGGACGATGAGCCGAGGGAAGCGGACTTCGAGGCGTACGTGTAGGGTGGCATGGAGGCAAACTGGAGGTTTGCGTGCGCATCCGAGGGACGAGGGCCGAAGATGAAGAAGGCGTGAAGGCAATAGTCGAGGTTGCTGGTGAAGAATCAACCGAGTTGTGAGGGTCTGAGTATGAGTATTTGTACTCAAGGGCTAAGCCGGGAGGGTTTGAGTACGGAGAGACTTGTACTCGGGAGTGAAACCCTAGGCTTAGGTTGGACCAGTCGACTGGCCAAGGGGCAGTCGACTGGTGTGGTCTGGAACAGGCTGGCAGATTCGAATGTTGTATTGTAATGGTTGAATCTGAGTGGGACCAGTCGACTGCCCTAGGGGTAGTCGACTGGTAGCGGCTGTTTCAGAATCAAGCCCTATTTAAAGGGGCTCGTTTCCTACTATCTTGCTTGACGAATCTTGTCTTGGTAAAAGGCAAGATAGTAATCTTTGTGCTCAGGTCTTCAAAAGGTGTTGTGGTGAGGTTTCTCCACCCAGAAGGAGCGACAGAGTTAGCCGGTGGTTATCCAGGGATTGATCCACTGACGGATTCTTGGATTAGTCACCCGTCCAGGATGGATCCCAAGTAAACCTGGTTTGTTAGCATTGTTCTCTATTATTAGTTTATTTTTATTGTATATTCCACTGCACTAACAATCTTGTAGAGAAAACGATGAAAAGTGCTATTCACCCCCCCTCTAGCACCGTTATTCGATCCATCATACCCAACACATCCTTGGGATTAAGGTTATAAGGAATTGCCAGAAAAGGATGTTGTGCTTATCCCAAGCTTCATACATAGACACTGTCCTGGCTCGTTTTAGCATGGAAAACTCCAAGAAAGATTTTCTACCTTTCAGGCATGGAGTTCCTCTATCTAAGGAGATGGGTCCTAAAACATCAAAGGAGATAAAGGAGATGAAGGTGGTTCCTTATGCATCGGCTGTTGGAATCCTCATATATGTTATGTTGTGTACGAGACCAGATATCTGCTTTAACGTGGGCGTGGTTAGCAGATATCAGAGTAACCCTGGACAGGGACATTGGACTACGGTAAAGCATATACTGAAGTACCTGAGAAGGACTAGGGATTATATGCTAGTTTACCGGGCAGACCAATTAATCCCTGTGGGCTATACGGATTCAGATTTCCAATCGAACAAGGACAAAAGTAAGTCTACATCGGGGTTTGTATTTACTTTAGGAGGTGGAGCCATAGTATGAAGGAGTGTCAAACAGAAATGCATGGCAGACTCCACCATGGAAGCTGAGTATGTGGCAACCTCAGAGGCAGCCAAGGAAGTTGTATGGCTCAGGAACTTCATAATGGACTTGGATGTGATTCTTGGTTTGCCCAGATCTATCATAATTTATTGTGATAACAGTGGTGCAGTTGCAAACTTGAAGGAACCATGAGCCCATAAGGCGAGTAAACACATAGAGCGCTAGTACCACCTGATACAAAAAATCGTAAAGTAAGGAGAAGTTGCTGCGCCAAGATTGCATCAAAGGACAACTTGGCGGATTCTTTCACTAAGGTCCTTCCGGTGAAAGCTTTTGATCGACATGTGGAGGATATGAGAGTCAGATGTATGGCACTGGGAGGACAGCAAAGTCTTTGAGTATAAGTTGTAGGACCGGTGTCGTTGATAGAGGGGGGGGTGAATATCGACTTGAAATAACTTTTCGTAATCTCGTCAGAAGCTTTGATGTTCATTCTTTCTAGACAAAGTGTTAGTATCATAGAGGAAAAATAAAGTAAACGGAAAACAACACAGCACAGTAGACACGCGGGTTTTTACATGGTTCCCAACCCCCCAGGGTTAGTACGTCCAAGGTCTAAGCACGGAAAGCGCCCGTCCACTAATGGTCTCCTTTCTGGATTTTTTGGAGGTGGAGAAACCCATCTTACAGTTCACGTTTTACAAGCAAAAGATAGTGAAATTAAGTGCATAAAAATAAAATCAAACCAAACAGGAAAGTTAACGATCCCGACCGATCTAAAACTCTAAAGTGCCGCGCACTTCGTCCTGGAGCCTCCTTGGTCGCAGAGCATCATCTCTAGCACTTTTTCGTTGCTCAGAATGCTTAGAATGTTGTGTCAGTTGATGTTCTAAGTTGAGGGGTCAAACCCCTTTATATAGCTTCTTCTCGGGCGCCCAAGAGCCTCTGGGTGCCTCATTAACGGTCAAAACTTCATCCGGAACGCTATCTTCGCGAAACTGATAAGAAACCAGTCTTGGGCGCCCAACAGCATCTTGGCCTGATTCATTCAGGCGCCTGGTATCCAGGGCGCCTGAATGCTTGGGGGTGCCTGTATCCATTCAGGCGCCCAGGAGCAACTTTCCAGGCCGTTTTGTGTGTTTGTTCGCTTGCTTTGCCTTCAATTCTAGGTACCTGCAAGATACACAAATACAAGACAAACACATATACAATCTTAGCCTTAACGATTCGTTCTGACTTTGAATTTCTCACGAAACCCTAGGTCGAATCGACGCCTAGTGTTCCCGTCCCGGGGAACGCGCCTTTCGCCTACTCCTCTCAGGAGAAGTTTGCCAACAGGCTCCTCCGGTTGGACTTTTGCCCGATCTTCCGGATCAGGACTTAGGTGCCCAGCCCTCGGCCAGAACTTATTGCCCAATTCCTCAAATCAGGACTTCGTGCCCAGTCCGCGACCAGGACTTATTGCCCAACCCTCGGTCAGGTCTTCAGAGCCCAGCCCTCGGCCAGGACTTATTGCCCAATTCCATGAACCAGGACTTCGTGCCCAATCTACGATCAGGACTTAGGTGCCCAACCCTCGGCCAGGACTTATTGCCCAATTCCATGAACCAAGACTTCGTGCCCAACCCTGGGTCAGGTCTTAGGTGCCCAGCCCTCGGCTAGGACTTAGTGCCCAATCCATAATCAGGACTTAGTGCCCAATTCTTCGAACCAGGACTTATTGCCTAGGTTCACTAGGACATTGTTTACCTTGATACGAATTTCTTGGATTTCTTGACTAACCCTTACCTTGTCTAATATATCACTAACTTAAGCATATTGTTAAACATTGAAACACTTAGAGGAGGACATTACTGATGCATCTTGCACCAACAATCTCCCCATTTTTGATGTTTGACAATATCTTAAGTTAGATTGGATTTAAGGGTTAAGTTTTGAACCTTGGGAGAAAAGAATTTTGATTTAAGTTTTGATCCTTGGGAGAAAACTCAAAAAATTTCTAACTTAAGCTCCTCTTTCCCCCTTTGTCACACATCAAAAAATGACAAAAATCTTGCGCCAACAATGAAAATTTCTCGAAAATGAAAAAAGACTTGCGCCAACAATGAAAAAAAAACACCTTGCATTTTGCAAAAGAATTTGTTCTTAGAAAAAATATTGTTCACTTAGAAATATTTTGCAAAAAGGAATTTGCACTTAGAAAAATATTTTTCACTTAGAAAAAATTTGCAACTTAAAAATATTTTGCAACATAGAAAAATTTGCAATTTAGAGATATTTTGCAACTTAGAAAAATTTTACAATTTAGAACTATTCTGCAACATAGAGGTATTTTGAAAAAACATTTTGCACATAGACAGAGCACACGATTTTGTTCTTGCAAAACATTTAAAAAAATATTAATACTTAAAGAAATATTTTTCACTTTAAGCAATTAGTATTTTTGAAAAATACTTGAAAATTATTGTGCACTTAAAAAAATATTTTAAAAATACTTTAAGACTTTTAAAAGAAGATTTTCAAAATATGTTCTTGACTTAGATTCTTTTTCAGTCTGGCACAATCCTAGAAAACCTTATTAACTACAAGGAAATTTCCCTAGGTGTCTGGAAATTCTCCAAACTCAAGTAAATAATTTCCAAAAGTGATTCCATAAGTCAAAAAGAGTTTCAAAATAAGCTTTTTGAAAATGATAGTATACTATCTCTATAAAGTGATTTTTAAGACCAAAAAAATGATTTTAAAATGATAGTATTTTGAAAAGAGAATACTTATGTTTTCAAAATGATTTTGAGAATATACTGTATGAAAACATAATATTTTGAAATATTTAATCATTCTTTTAATTTGACCTTCCCCTAAATTTGACACAATCCTAGGAAACTTGTTGACTACAAGTGATCTTCCTCTGAGTCTTAGAGTTTGATTCAAACCAAAAGAATTATCTAGTCATTTTGAAAAAGTAATCGTCAGAAAATAGAATTAATTTCTTTTGACTTAGACTCCCCCTAAATCTGACACATCCTAGGAGTTCTTGTAGATCAAAAAGAAGACTTCCTATGTGTCTTTAGGGTTTATCAAAATCAAAAGAGTAACAATTTTTTAGAGTCATGTTGAAATGCTATAATAAGCCCAAAAAACTTTTGACATGCATATGCATTTTGAAATAGTATGATAATTTTCAGAGAAATGATTTTCGAAAAAAATATTTTGAAGTATATCATAAATTTTGAGACAATTTTCGAAAATATATTTTGAAATGATAATAATTTTTAAAGCACCATGTATTTAAAAGATCTGAATTTTTGAAAAGAATACTTTTGAAAACAAAACGCTCCTCCTGAACCTGACACCGTCTGACTCTACCTAAGTGTCTTAAGGGACTTTAGTGATAACCTAAAAGGTTTGTGTCTAATTGTGTAGGTCAACCAAATTTTCGAAAAGATATAATTTTTGAAAATGTATTATATGTATAAACAATCAGCAAGCATGAAATTCATAAAAATATTATTATTTTGAAACATTATTTTGAAAAATAGATTTTTAGAAAAATTTCCTAAAGATTTTGAAAACATTTTGAAAATCATTTGTCAATTAATTAGTCCTTAGCATCTCACCCATTCTAGATGTCTCAATACAAGCAAGCATGGTTGCCTTATGGGTGTATTGTGAGATGATTGAATAATTTTTCTCAATTTATTTATAGGCTGGTTGACCTTGAGTTAGATTCGAGTTTAATCAATTTGAAATTTAAAAGTAGATTTCAATAATTGGCTTCTAGGTCTTGGCGAGACACAGAGACCTTCTTTGGTCGTAGCTTTATTGGATCATCAACCCTTTCCTTAGACAAAGCCTTTTAAAGAAATAATGCCTTTATTTTACTCTTTGAAAAACTCTGGTCTAACTAGTCTAGGATGTGGCGAGATAGCTTCGGCTAGTTCCACTTAGCTAGGACAAGCTTCCCTAACGTACTATCATCTCGCCCCACCCTGGTATTAGGTTAGGCAAGTATCAACTAGTCTTTTTCCTATCTAACCGTTCTAAATCATGTATAAAATTAAACATGAATGACATGACAAATATATATAAAAAAATAGCAGATGCATGTACATGACATTTATGCATGATTCAATCAAGTCAAGACATTTTAATTAAGTTTCTAATAATGTATCAAATTCTCGATTTGATACATATCGTGTGAACCCGCGAATATGTCAACCCATTTTGACATATTTAATTTTATTAAATTGATTATTGCAGTTGGGTAAGATTTTATATAATTTCATAATTAAGGGCATTTAATTGGAAGTTTTAGTTCATGGATTGAGTTTGAATTAAGAGTTAATTGAAGTTTACAAATTAATTTAAAAAAACAAATTATTAAAAATTAATTAAGATAGGATTAATTAAGGTTTAATTAAAATTGAAATTAAAAAATTAATTAAGGTTGAAATAAATTAATTAAGGTTTATTAATTGAGGTAAAAAATAATTAAGGTTCACATTATTAAGAATTAATTAATTAAAGTTGAAATCTTTAAAATTTGAAGTTATTAATTAAAGTTGAGGTTATTTAAGAATTAATTAAGGTTTAAGAATTTAAGTTGTTAAGATTTAATTTAAATCTAAGTTATTAAGATTTACTTTAGGTTATTAATTTAAGGTTTTAATTATTAGGAATTAATTAGAGTTAAAATTGTTACGAATTAATTAGAGTTGAAATTATTATGAATTAACTAGAGTTAAAGTTGTTACGAATTAATTAGAGTTGAAATTATTATGAATTAACTAGAGTTAAAATAGTTAAGTATAATTAAAGTCAAAATAATTAAGTATTAATTAAAGTTAAAATAATTAAGTATTAATTAAAGTTAAAATAATTAAGGATTAAATTGAGTTAAAATAATTAAGAATTAATTTGAGTTAAAAATAATTAAGGATTAAATTGAGTTAAAATAATTAAGGATTAAATTGAGTTAAAGTAATTAAGGATTAAATTGAGTTAAAATAATTAAGAATTAATTTGAGTTAAAAATAATTAGGGAAAAAATTAATTAAGATTTAATTGAAGTTGTTAAGATTTAATTTGATTTAGGTTATCAATTAGATTTCAAAATTTCTAGGTTAAATAATAGTTGTGGGTCTAATTGCATTATTTTCATTAATTCAAAAATATTTGAATTATCTACTCTTTCATTTTTCATTTAATTTTTCAAGTTTATCTAATACTTCTGCTTTGTTTGAATTTTTGTAGACTTTATTAAGTGTAGCCTTGATTCTAAGAAATTCTTCTTCCTCCTCATCCAAGTTATATTCTTCTACATCTTCATAGTAGGTGTAGTGTTGTTAATTAATGTTTCATAATTAATTTCTGTAACACCCCAAAATTTTCCATATGAAATATTATGAATTCATGAAACATAATTATTATGAAATTTTATGATGGGCTTGGCTTAATGGGCTTGGATGTGGATTAGTGCAAAATGTAATAAAAAGAAGATGTAGAAAGGAGGAAGCAGGGATTGAACCTTGAACCTCCTAGTTGCACTAATCATGTCATAACCAATGAACCAAGCCATATTTCATATAGAGAGAATAAGAAACATGCTTGTTAAAGCTAGGGAAGCGAAGAGACATGTCTCTTCATGAGAAAAGTATAAATAAGAGAAGGAGAAGTTGGAATAACTTCCTCTCTTCTTCTTCCTCACTCTCCCCACCGAAAATTCACTCTTCCCCTTCCCTTTCATTTTCGAAAAGTAAACCCTAGGGTTCTAACCCTAGGGGATTGGAAGGTAGGAGATCCCACCCAAGGACCTTGCTCTCTACTAGGGCCAAAGGTTCTAGAGAAGTCTTAGCAAAGGAAATTCTCATTCTCACTTCAATTAAAGGTACCCTAAGGAGTAAGAGAAGGAGAAATTCAAGCGAAAGGATGTAAGTATCCCCTCGCCTGCAGTGTAATGGTTATTGTATGATTTTCTTTCTCCTTGTTGGTTTGGAAAATGGGGATTTTCCCCTTGAGTGAGTTTCGGCCACCCCCTTAGGGGAAGGCCTTGAGTTACTCCTTGATGCATGAGAAGACCCTTTGGAACTTAGGGTATATGTATATGTTGTATCCTTCAAAATGTTGTAAACAAAACCTAGGGTTTTGTTCTTGTATAGGTTTCGGCCACCTCCAAAGGGGAGTCTTTGGCTACTCTTTGATACATGAGGAGACCCCTTGGGACTTAGAGTATACACATATGTTGTGTCCCTTCATTTTGTGATGACAAAAACTAGGGTTTAGGGTTTGTATGGGTTTCGGCCAAGGCATGGAACTAGGGTTAGTGAGGGTTGAATTATCCTATAACATATCCATGCTTAGTGTATTGTATGACAATGTATACAAGGTGTTTGTATAAATGTCTGTGTGAATGTTCATTGCAAAAACCCTAATTTCCCCTACCCTATGACTTTCGGCCAACACCCTAAGATTAGGGTTTGTGAAGGTTAAACTACCCTATGAGATATGATTATGTTTGGGGATGATGATATGTATATGCATGTGATGTTTAAATGGAATGTTGATTGGAAAACTTTAATTTCCTCTAGCATGACTTTCGGCCCAGGGCATGAACCATTAGGGTTGTGAAGGTTGAGTATCCCTTGATATATGCTATGCTTAGTACGATACATGATATATATATGTGATGCTTGTATGGGATGTACTCTAGGAGATATGCTTATGTTTGGGATGATGATATGTATATGCATGTGATGTTAAAATGGAATGTTTGATTGGAAACCTTAATTTTAGTATGCTACCACTTCCTATGATATGAGTATGATCTATGTGACCAAATCTTGTCATATATAAAGTATATTTAAGTGGTTGAACTATGATGTATGTATGAGCATGTCTTATAGCCCATGGGGCACCCTTATGAGATTGCATGTGATATGTATGATAAAATGCTTGAAAGGATACTCCACTAAGTATGGGATCAAGAACACCCTTATGTTGTGAGGTGTGTCCCTATGGGATCAGAAATACCCTTGAAGAGTGGTGTGTCCCTTGAGAAGTGAATTTGGAGTACTCCTTAGCATATATGTAAAGACATGATAAGTATTTTACTTTGTAAGTTGTGTACCCGACTCGTAAGGGGGTCGTTAAATAAATCCGGGGTGCATATTAACTTAAGGTCATGGCTCCGGTAGGACGTAAGGGTCCTGCTCTAATGGGATTGGTGGCTCGCTACCCCAACTCATTAGGGAACGCGCATCATGTGGTACACAACTGGGCCCTATATGATATGGATGTATTTTTAAGTAATACCTTTATGGAATTGTTTTGAAAAACATTGATTATATGTGAAGGGTATGCTTAAGATACTTTATGTTGCATGCTTAGAAACTTTGATATTTAGTATGCTATGATGAACTCATGTTTATGATTTATTATGTGTACATGTTGTATGCTTTCGTATGGATTTTGCGAGTAGGACAGGATCCTTACTAAGCTTTTGTGCTTACTAGTTATGTGTTGTCTTATGCTGCAGATAAAGGTAAGGAACACTTGAACTAAAGGAAGAGGCAGGAGGGCTGAAGATGTGTGGGGTGGTGGCTCGGGAAAGAAAGACTTCTATATATCTACTTTATTATGCTTTTGTTAGTGACTCCTTGATAAGGAATGTTAGTAATTACCCTTATACTTGATTAGGTTTGATTTGGTTGTGAGTCGAATTACTGGTGAACTTATCATGTTATAGAATAACTTTGATAGTTTTAAACAAGCATGCTTAGTCCTTGAACTTTTGTTCTTTTGTTAAGTTAAAATTTGATGAATGACTAGTACGTAACCCCACCCCAAGAGTAGATATAAGGGCGGGCGTTACAGGTTGGTATCAGAGCAGATTTTCCCTCCACCACACACACATCAAGCTTCATCCTACCGCTTCCAAGTAAGAGATCTTAACCTCGCTTTATTTTATTTCATGTACAGTAATGATATATAGAGATGATTTATGCTTGAATAACAAGAGAAAGTAGTATTAATTCTCACATTAGTTTATTTATTACCTGTATGATAGACAATGACTAGTAATTGTAAGATATGTGAACATGAACGATACTTCCTCTTATATAAATATATGCGTTCATTAATAATTTAGAATTTGGGGTAAGAGGGTGGTTACATATTGTAATCACTAGGGTAAACTACACCGATTGGGTGTGTGTTTTCCTCTGTATATATTTGCGAATTGAAAAAGGAATGGTTTAGTACTAACCATGTCATTTTCTTTTCAATTCCAGATGTTGCATGAGGACTACACTGAGAGGTGCCGCGAGCTGCTGGAGCAGATAGAGGCAGTTGAGTATTGGCCGACTTGGGGAATTCAAGGCAACATAGGGTTTTTGGATCGGCTCTTCTGGAAACTGGAGCGGGAAGGGTTTCCAGTCATGGACGATCATAGGATCGAAGCTTTACTTCGTTCATTGCCCAACCGGGCAAGAGAGGTTGCGCATCAGATCTGGGGACAACACAGATGCTGTATCTCATATGCGGACTTATGTAGGCAGCTACTCCGCCATGAGTTCCCAGAAGATCTGGGAGACTTCGAGGAGGATCCCGAGCCATTCGAGGAGGATCCCGAGCCCTTCAAGGAGGATCTCGAGCCCTTCGAGGAGGACCCCGAGCCATTCGAGGGGGACCCCGAGCCCTTCGAGGAGGATCCCGAGCCCTTCGAGGAGATCCAGAGATGCTGGAGATGTTCGAGGAAGACCTTGAAGCGAACGAGGAGATTCTCGAGATCGAAGAAGAAGACCCGATGGGAACAGTAGAGGATCCTGAGGCGGGCCAAAGGGAGATGAGCGAGGAGGTAGTAGTCGTCGCTATGCTATTCTTTATGTTGGGCATAACGGCAGCCCATCTTGCTCACTAAGTTGGATTAGTTGTGTATGTAGACTTATGAGAATAAATCTCATTTACCCAATATTGATCATGCGACACATAAGGATGAATATTACGGAAAACATAATATGAGTTGGGTTACCTATGATCATGATCGAGTATCATTCTTAGGACACGTTATCTCCAAGGAAGGAGTAATGGTGGACCCAATTAAAATCGAAGCCGTGAGTAACTGGACTAGACCCAAGAATGCCAGTGAAATCTGAAGTTTCCTCGGGCTAGCAGGCTATTACAGAAAATTCGTAGAGAACTTCTCTCGGATTGCAGCCCCTATGACAGCTCTTACGAAGAAAGACAAGAAATATGTATGGACCGATGAATGTGAGAAGAGCTTTACTGAACTGAAAAGGAGGCTGACTAGCGCTCCAATATTGACTCTTCCAGAGAGCGATATGGGTTTCGATATGTACAGCGACGCATCCAAACTTGGACTCGGAGTGGTGCTTATGCAAAATGGGAAGGTAATTGCCTATGCCTCTAGGCAACTGAAGGAACATGAAAGAAACTACCCTACCCATGACTTAGAACTAGCAGCGGTGGTCTTTGCACTGAGAATATGGAGGCACTACCTATATGGAACTCAGTGTAAAGTTTATACAGATCATTAGAGTCTGCGGTATTTCTTCACCCAGAAAGATCTGAATATGAGACAGCGCAGATGGCTCGAATTGGTCAAGGATTATGATTGTGAGATCCTGTACCATCCGGGAAAAGCCAACAAGGTAGCCGATGCTCTCAGTAGAAAATCATGTGCTGCTTTGATGTCTTTATCAACTTTGTCCCAACCCTTAGGGGAAGAAATTATGAATTACGGGATTGAAATCATATCAGGACAGTTGTCCACCCTGATGATTGCGCCGACATTGTTCGGCGATATTCTGGAAAAGCAGAATCATGATTCGAGCCTTCAGAGAATCAAGCAAGAGGTTTTCGAAGGCAAGGACGATGGATTTCGGATTTCGGACAGCGGAGTCTTATATTTTTGAGATCGATTATGTGTTCCCGACGACTCCGACTTACGGACAAGGATTCTCGGGGAAGCTCACGGAACACCTTATGCGATGCATCCTGGGTCTACCAAGATGTATCAAGATCTGAAGAGCAAATTTTGGTGGTCCGGTATGAAGCGGGATGTAGCCCACTATGTCAGTATGTGTTTGACCTGCCAGAGGGTCAAAGCAGAACACCAGAGGCCTGGAGGAGTTTTGCAACCCCTGTCTATCCCCGAGTGGAAATGGGAAGATATCTCCATGGATTTTATCTCTGGGCTGCCTAGAACGACGAATGGATAGGATGGTATATGGGTTATTGTGGACAGACTCACCAAGTCTGCACATTTTCTGGCTATTAGGATGACCTACTCAGTGGAGCAGTTGGCTCAACTGTACGTCAAGGAAATTATCCGACTGCACGGGGTTCCGAAGACCATTATCTCTGATAGGGATGGTCGATTCACTTCAGATTTTTGGGGACACGTACAGAAGGCTCTCGGCACGAAGCTGAAATTCAGTACGGCCTTTCACCCCCAGACTGACGGCCAGACTGAAAGAGTGAATCAAATATTAGAGGACATGTTACGAGCTTGTGCCTTGGACTTCAAGGGAAGTTGGTGCCGATACCTGAGCCTGGCAGAGTTTGCCTATAATAACAGTTATCAGGCTACTATTGGGATGGCACCATACGAGGTACTATACGGAAGGAAATGCAGATCTCCTATATGCTGGCTTGAGAGTGGTGAAAAGAAGGAGATGGGACTTTGGACTGATATTATAGATGAAACCACTCAGGCTATAAAGAATATCCGCCAGAGGATAGAGACTGCTCAGAGTCAGCAGAAAAGCTACGCTGACAAGCGACGCAGACCACTAGAGTTTGAGGTTGGGGATTCAGTATTCCTGAAAGTGGCCCCTATGAAAGGGGTGAAGAGATTCGGGAAGAAACGGAAGCTGAGTCCGAGATATGTGGGACCGTATCAAATTCGGAGACGGGTAGGCAAAGTGGCCTACGAACTGGAGTTACCGCCAGAAATGTCGGCTATCCACAATGTCTTCCATGTATCAATGCTCAGGAAATGTATCTCTGATGTGAATCAGGTGATAGAGTCCCAACCAGTACAAGACCAAGAGAACCTAAGTTCCGAACGCCGACCTATTCAGATCCTAGATCGGGAAGTCAAAAAGCTAAGGAACAAGGAAGTACCCTTAGTAAAGGTTCTGTGGCGGAACGAACAATTCGAAGAAGCCACATGGGAACGAGAGGAGACAATACGATTAAAGTATCCGGAATTATTTTAAAGTTCGGGACGAACTTTTTATAAGGTATGGAGGATTGTAACACCCCAAAATTTCCCATATGAAATATTATGAATTCATGAAATATAATTATTATGAAATTTATGATGGGCTTGGCTTAATGGGCTTGGATGTGGATTAGTGCAAAATGTAATAAAAAGAAGATGTAGAAAGGAGGAAGCAGGGATTGAACCTTGAACCTCCTAGTTGCACTAATCATGTCATAACCAATGAACCAAGCCATATTTCATATAGAGAGAATAAGAAACATGCTTGTTAAAGCTAGGGAAGCGAAGAGACATGTCTCTTCATGAGAAAAGTATAAATAAGAGAAGGAGAAGTTGGAATAACTTCCTCTCTTCTTCTTCCTCACTCTCCCCACCGAAAATTCACTCTTCCCCTTCCCTTTCATTTTCGAAAAGTAAACCCTAGGGTTCTAACCCTAGGGATTGGAAGGTAGGAGATCCCACCCAAGGACCTTGCTCTCTACTAGGGCCAAAGGTTCTAGAGAAGTCTTAGCAAAGGAAATTCTCATTCTCACTTCAATTAAAGGTACCCTAAGGAGTAAGAGAAGGAGAAATTCAAGCGAAAGGATGTAAGTATCCCCTCGCCTGCAGTGTAATGGTTATTGTATGATTTTCTTTCTCCTTGTTGGTTTGGAAAATGGGGATTTTCCCCTTGAGTGAGTTTCGGCCACCCCCTTAGGGGAAGGCCTTGAGTTACTCCTTGATGCATGAGAAGACCCTTTGGAACTTAGGGTATATGTATATGTTGTATCCTTCAAAATGTTGTAAACAAAACCTAGGGTTTTGTTCTTGTATAGGTTTCGGCCACCTCCAAAGGGGAGTCTTTGGCTACTCTTTGATACATGAGGAGACCCCTTGGGACTTAGAGTATACACATATGTTGTGTCCCTTCATTTTGTGATGACAAAAACTAGGGTTTAGGGTTTGTATGGGTTTCGGCCAAGGCATGGAACTAGGGTTAGTGAGGGTTGAATTATCCTATAACATATCCATGCTTAGTGTATTGTATGACAATGTATACAAGGTGTTTGTATAAATGTCTGTGTGAATGTTCATTGCAAAAACCCTAATTTCCCCTACCCTATGACTTTCGGCCAACACCCTAAGATTAGGGTTTGTGAAGGTTAAACTACCCTATGAGATATGATTATGTTTGGGGATGATGATATGTATATGCATGTGATGTTTAAATGGAATGTTGATTGGAAAACTTTAATTTCCTCTAGCATGACTTTCGGCCCAGGGCATGAACCATTAGGGTTGTGAAGGTTGAGTATCCCTTGATATATGCTATGCTTAGTACGATACATGATATATATATGTGATGCTTGTATGGGATGTACTCTAGGAGATATGCTTATGTTTGGGATGATGATATGTATATGCATGTGATGTTAAAATGGAATGTTTGATTGGAAACCTTAATTTTAGTATGCTACCACTTCCTATGATATGAGTATGATCTATGTGACCAAATCTTGTCATATATAAAGTATATTTAAGTGGTTGAACTATGATGTATGTATGAGCATGTCTTATAGCCCATGGGGCACCCTTATGAGATTGCATGTGATATGTATGATAAAATGCTTGAAAGGATACTCCACTAAGTATGGGATCAAGAACACCCTTATGTTGTGAGGTGTGTCCCTATGGGATCAGAAACACCCTTGAAGAGTGGTGTGTCCCTTGAGAAGTGAATTTGGAGTACTCCTTAGCATATATGTAAAGACATGATAAGTATTTTACTTTGTAAGTTGTGTACCCGACTCGTAAGGGGGTCGTAAATAAATCCGGGGTGCATATTAACTTAAGGTCATGGCTCCGGTAGGACGTAAGGGTCCTGCTCTAATGGGATTGGTGGCTCGCTACCCCAACTCATTAGGGAACGCGCATCATGTGGTACACAACTGGGCCCTATATGATATGGATGTATTTTTAAGTAATACCTTTATGGAATTGTTTTGAAAAACATTGATTATATGTGAAGGGTATGCTTAAGATACTTTATGTTGCATGCTTAGAAACTTTGATATTTAGTATGCTATGATGAACTCATGTTTATGATTTATTATGTGTACATGTTGTATGCTTTCGTATGGATTTTGCGAGTAGGACAGGATCCTTACTAAGCTTTTGTGCTTACTAGTTATGTGTTGTCTTATGCTGCAGATAAAGGTAAGGAACACTTGAACTAAAGGAAGAGGCAGGAGGGCTGAAGATGTGTGGGGTGGTGGCTCGGGAAAGAAAGACTTCTATATATCTACTTTATTATGCTTTTGTTAGTGACTCCTTGATAAGGAATGTTAGTAATTACCCTTATACTTGATTAGGTTTGATTTGGTTGTGAGTCGAATTACTGGTGAACTTATCATGTTATATAATAACTTTGATAGTTTTAAACAAGCATGCTTAGTCCTTGAACTTTTGTTCTTTTGTTAAGTTAAAATTTGATGAATGACTAGTACGTAACCCCACCCCGAGAGTAGATATAAGGGCGGGCGTTACAATTTCAATGTTATCAGTATTATCCAAGAAATCATTAATTAAGTCTTCATAATTATCTACAGAGGTTTCAGGATTATCAAGATTATCTTCATACTTATTTTCAAAAATATCAGAAACAATTTCATCATTATCCTTAAAATTATCGTTATTAATATTGTCATTTTTAACATCTTCAGAAATATTAAAAATTAAAGAATTATTACTTTTAATTTCATCATTATGAACAATATTAGAAATATCAATTTCATCAGAAAAATCTTTATCATCTTTAATATTAGAAATATCAGGTATTAAAGTATATTTTAGCATTGATATTCAATATTAAAGAGTTTATATTTGATATTTTAATATTTTCTAAGCTCAATAATTGGCATGTACTATATTAAGCTAATTATACAAAAGATCTAATTTGTCAGAAAAACTATCTAAGCTAATAGACTTATCAGAAATATTTTCAGTGATATCAGCATGCTTGAAAAACTGAGCAGAAATTTTAGAATTTTGAAAATTATTGCAAACATTAGTTTTTCGTACCTTGGTCGGACACTGGTTCTTGTAGTGTCCGTGCCCTTGACATCTGAAGCATCTGATGTGGCTCTTGTTCCTCCGGACTCCTGGCGCTGGTACCTCCTTTACTGCCGGTGGTGACGATCGAGTCTTACGAGTAGGACACTGATTTTTGTAGTGTCCTCTCTCCCTGCACTTAAAACATGTAATATGAAATTTAAACTTGGACACAATTAAAAAAAATACCTGATTCACCCCTGGCTCCCCCTCAACTCCCGGCTTCTTTGCTCCGTTGGCTGTTAGTCCGGTAAAGAGCTACCAGGCTCTGATACCACTTGTAGGACCGGTGCCATTGATAGAGGGGGGGTGAATATCGACTTGAAATAACTTTTCGTAATCTTGTCAGAAGCTTCGATGTTCGTTCTTTCTAGAAAGCGTTAGTAGCACAGCAGAAAAATAAAGTAAACGAAAAACAACACAGCACAACAGACACGCGGGTTTTTACTTGGTTCCCAACCCCCCAAGGTTAGTACGTCCAAGGCCTAAGCACGGGAAGCGCCCGTCCACTAATGGTCTCCTTTCCGGACTTTCCGGAGGTGGAGAAACCCGTCTTACAGTTCACGTTTTACAAGAAAAAGATAGTGAAATTAAGTGCATAAAAATAAAATCAAATTAAATAGGAAAGTTGACGATCCCAACCGATTTGGAACTCCAAAGTGCCACGCACTTCCTCCTGGAGCCTCCTTGGTCGTAGAGCTTCATCTCTAGCACTTTTTCGTTGCTCAGAATGCTTAGAATGTTGTGTCAGTTGATGTTCTGAGTTGAGGGGCCGAACCCCTTTATATAGCTTCTTCTCGGGCGCCCAAGAGCCTCTGGGGCGCCTCATTGACGGTCAAAACTTCATCCGGAATGCTATCTTCGCGAAGATGATGAGAACCCAGTCTTGGGCGCCCAACAACATCTTGGGCGCCTGATTCATTCAGGTGCCTGGTATCCAGGGCGCCTGAATACTTGTGGACGCCTGTATCCATTCAGGCACCCAGGAGCAGCTTTCTAGACCGTTTTGTGTGTTTGTTCGCTTACTTTGCCTTCAATTCTAGGTACCTACAAGATACACAAATACAAGACAAACACATATACAATCTTAGCCTTAACGATTGGTTCTGACTTTGGATTTCTCATGAAACCCTAGGTCGAACCGACGCCTTGTGTTCCCTTCCCGGGGAACGCGCCTTACACCTACTCCGCTCAGGAGAAGTTTGCCAACCGGCTCCTCCGGTTGGACTTTTGCCAGATCTTCCAAATCAGGACTTAGGTGCCCAGCCCTCGGCTAGGACTTATTGCCGAATTCCTTAAATCAGGACTTCGTGCCTAGTCCGTGACCAGGACTTATTGCCCAACCCTTGGTCAGGTCTTTAGTGCCCAGCCCTCGGCCAGGACTTATTGCCCAATTCCATGAACCAGGACTTCGTGCCCAATCTACGATCAGGACTTAGGTGCTCAGCCCTCGACTAGGACATATTGCCCAATTCCATGAACCAGGACTTCGTGCCAAACCCTCAGTCAGGTCTTAGGTGCCCAGCCCTCGGCCAGGACTTCGTGCCCAATACTTGATCAGGACTTAGTGCTCAATTCTTCGAACCAGGACTTATTGCCTAGGTTAACTAGGACTTTGTTTACCTTGATACGGATTTCTTGGATTTCTTGACTAACCCTTACCTTGTCTAATATATCACTAACTTAAGCATATTGTTAAACATTGAAACACTTAGAGAAGGACATCACTGATGCATCTTGCACCAACATAAGTGGGAGATTGTTAGGATGTATACTAAAAGACTTGTCTTTTTCTATGAATATCTATATTTTGAAAGAGAATCACAACAACATTGTTGCATGTTTATATTAGTATGTGCATAATTGTCTAATACTTTGCATTGTAGATAACATGGTGTGTAGTCACACATAGAAGATCATGTTATCAGTCCCTTGCAGAGTATAATTAGTAGAGGCTCACAACCGAGATGGAGTTGGACAAACCATCGGATGGTTGTAGTGTAATTAGGTGTGGTTTATTTTGACCATAGAATTACACTAGTATACTTTGTATGCATTGAGCAGGACCATCATAGAGGTGATCCAATTTATACTGACTTTATAATTGGATCAGACCTCGGTTTATTATGGTGTACATGCTCTGAATCCCTATATAATAACGGGCACATGTACTTGGTAGTTATTTCTTTGATTTACCAGTGGGCAAGATTTATTCTGCTAAATCGATAGGTCCGGTATGTTGAAAAATAATATTATTTTCATGGTGTGTCATTGATTATAGACGGAATTCATGTCCTGGTGAGTCGGGATGATGATGCCCCTTGATGAGCTCATAAGGTTCATCATGTTAAATTCTGCAGGTGGACTTGGTCCAACATGATGATAAAGATGAGTGGTACTAGTCAAGGAGTTAGAGGTTGATTAATTAAAATTGTTAGTAATTTAAATTAATCAACGGGCATTCGATATCTTAAACATGGGGAGATTGATGTACTCATAATAGGTGGAGCCCATATGAAAATATGGGGGTTGGTGAGGTAGTTCAATGGAGATCCTTTAGTAGAATTGATCTTCATTAATGGATCGGGTTTGGATCCATTAGCAGGACAAGACCCAACTCCTCCTCATAGTCCCTATCGTAGCTCTATATATACCCCATGAAATCATGAAACCAAGGCTAATTCAATTGATCATCACACCCTTGTCTTTTCTCCTTCTCTCTCCTAGGGCACCGACGGCAAGGAGGAAGGGTTCTCCCTTTTCCTCCTTCTTTTCCTCTATTCTTCTTCACTCTTGGTGCTCGGTGACCACAAGGAAAAGGAGGAGCTCCATCCTCCTTTTGTGGCTCAGCAAGAACAGGGAGGAAAGGTGGTCGGGTGGCGTTGGAGAAGAAGGTCTCTCCTTGGTGGCCGGCGACGGCGCAAGCAAGGGGTGAGAAGTTTCGACTGGTTTGGGTTGAGAAGGAGATCTCTTCTCTCCTTCTTCTTCTTCTTCTCCTTCCTCTCCAGTGCTTCCTTGTTGCCGGCGGGCTTGGGTGGCCTTGGAAGGCCAGCGGCACAAGGTTGGGAGGAGGAAGTGGCCTGCGGTGAACCCTAGTGCTACGATTTTGATCGGCGCGAGAAGAAGCAGTTAATTGGAGGGCCTTGGTGATTCCAGATCTTGGTAGATCATCGCCCACATGACGTCCAAGAGGGGAGGGTCATATGGTAGAAGATCGTAAGGTAAAGATTGGTATATTTCTCTCTTGGCTCTTTGTTAATTCTATCATTTCATGTGATATTTTAATTAATTATCATGTTTAATTATTTGCTTAATTAATTGTTGATAATTAATTATTGTTGGACCCCCAAAATAAACACAAAACCGGCAATCCGCTCGTCATCTTTTCCACGGTCAATTGGTTAGGCGAGTTACAAGGCTCGAACTTTGAGTTTGACTAAGTTGTAACTCGAATCAATTGATATGATGACGAGACGGTCGTTTGGGAGATAGGTCTCCATTTGGATTAATTTTTTAATCCGTAGACATGGAGAGGTCTCTCAAGGATGACTAGATATTCGCTTAGGAAACCCGCCAAGTCATACCCAACAGATGCCCTCTTGATGAGCTCATCAGATTCATCATGTTAAATCCTACAGGTGGACTTGGTCCAACATGAAGATAAGGATGAGTGGTACTAGTCAAGGAGTTAGAGGTTGATTAATTAAAATTGTCAGTAATTTAAATTAATCAACGGACATTTGATATCTTAAACACGGGGAGAAATTGTACACATAATAGGTGGAGCCCATATGAAAATATGGGGGTTGGTGAGGTAGTTCAATGGAGAACCTTTAGTGGAATAGTTCTTCATTAATGGATCGGGTTTGGATCCATTAGCAAACCAAGACTCAACTCCTCCTCATGGTCCCTATTGTAGCCTTATAAATATCCCATGGAGTCATGAAACTAAGAATCTAATTCATCCATCAAGCCATAAGCCAAAACCCAAAACCCCTCTCTCCCTTCTCTCTCCTAGGGTCGCGGCGCCCTCCCTAGCAGCCAGCGACAACAAGGAGAAGAAGGAGAAGGGAGAGATCTCTTCTTCCTCAGTTTCTTCTTCCATTCTCTCCTCCTTTGGCCGGAGCATTCACTGAAGTGGTTGGAACTGGTGGAACAAAGGAGAAAGAGGAGAGCTTGTGGTGTTTGTCGCCGGAAAGTGGAAGAAGGAGGAGGAGTGGTTAGGTTTCGGCTTCTTCCTCTTCCTTTGCTTCCTCTCTTGTGGCCGGAGCTTTCTTAGAGCAAGGAGCAGATTCGGCGGGCCAAGGAGGAGGTGGTTTCACCGGCGGCACAAACTTGAGGAGGCTTTCTTCCTACCTTGTGGCCGGCGCAAGGAAGAGGGAACTCCCTAGAGTTTCGGCCAAGGTAGGGAGGTGGTGGTTTCATTGGAGACTTGGTGATTCCGGTTCTTGGTAGATCGTTGCCCACATGACGTCTAAGAGGGGAGGGTCATACGATAGAAGATCGCGAGGTAACGAGAAGGTATAACCTCTTCCTTGGCTCTTTGATTCTATCATTGCATGTGGTGTTAATTAATTATCATGTTCTTAATTATTTGATAATTATTGTTGATAATTAATTATTTGGACCCCGAAAATAAACACAAAAATCGGCGATCCGCTCGTCGTCTTTTTCGCGACCAATTGGTTAGGCCAGTTACAAGGATTGAACTTTAAGTTTGGCTAAGTTGTAACTCGAATCAATTGGTACGACGATGAGACGGTCGTTTAGGAGATAGGTCCCCATTTGGATTAATTTTTAATCCGTGGACATGGAGAGGTTTCCTAGGGACGACCAGGTATTCACTTAGGAACCCCGCCAAGCTATCCAATACCATTTTCTTCCATCATTTTCGGGGCTTGTTGTCTGCTTCCTCCGTCATCCTCTTCTTCAAAGCGTGACACTCTTCTGTGGAGTGCGTGGTACTGCGATGAAAATCACAGTACTTCTTCGACGACTCTGGTTCATGAGTGTACACCGTCTCTACGAGCCTTTTCTTACCATCCTAGTGATCTCTCCCTGACCGAGAGTCTTTCGCCTAGACCAGTGTTGGTGGTTCCTTTCTCTATGACTAGATCGGGGTCGGCGCAGGAGCTCCGGCTGGTTCTTTACGGCGAGCCTGCTGCACTTCTTCGATGTTGACATGCTTAATTGAGCGCCCCAACAAGTCGTCGAAGCTAGTTGGCAGCTTCTTCACCAATGATCGGAAGAAGTCCCCCTTGGTGAGATCCTAAGTGAAGGCACTAACCAGGATCTCCGATGTTGCGGTTGGGACATCTTGTGCCACTCGATTGAACCTCTGTATGTAATCCTTCAGAGGTGCTTTCGCCTTCTGCTTGAGGGCGAAGAGAGTCAACGCCGTCTTCTGGTATCGATGGTTGCTTGCAAAGTGATGCAAGAACCTGGTTCTAAACTCCAGAAAAGTGTTTATAGAACCCTGCGGTAGTCTTGGGAACAATCTCTGAGCGGCTCCCGACAAAGTGTTCAAGAACACTCGGCACTTAACACCGTTTGTATACTAGTGCAAAAGGGTCGCGTTCTCAAATTTACAAATGTGATCCTCAGGATCTGTCTTCCCATCGTAGTCAGCAATTCCAGGCCCACAGAACTGCTTCGGCATGGGATCTTCCATGATCTCCCGTGAGAATGGAGTAGAGGGTGCCTTTTGGAAAGTTTTAGATTCCTCTCTCCTCCCTAGTCCTTCTTCCTGCCTTAATGTGCTGGAGGCTATTGAGTTGGCCTTCTCCAAATCCCCCAGATAATCTAGTCGGTGAATAGGAATTGCTCCAGCATGTCCTACCGGTGGTGAGACAGATCTACGGTGGTGAGGATGCGAGGTGGAGATCCTGGGGATCTCCCCTGCCCAGAAGTCACTCGCCATGAGGCGACTTGCTCGATTTGGTGTTGTTCGAGCGCCCCGTTGACAGCATTGACCACCAGGCGATCTAGTTCTTCTTTCGTCAGAATGATGGGTTGCCCCTCTGACTTTGCTATCGGTGCTCCTTCTGGTGCTTTGATTTATGTTTTTCCCACAGACAGCGCCAAACTTGTTCCGAAAGGAATCGATGCGGACGACCAGTCACTAGAGTCCAGCCCACGAGGATGGTGACGAAAGAGAAGGAGCTCTTACCCTTGCGAGATTAACACAAGCGTTAATGGGAACACGTCAAAGATTTTTCGACGGAGTCTACTCCGACGCTCAAGTCAGCACTCGAGTATATTGAAGGAAAAGAACTAAAGAGGAATTGTGAGTAAGATGAGCGTAACCCCCTTACCTGGGGGTTAGAGTACCTTATATACCTGAGGCGGCGATCAAACGTGTCCCCACGTTCTCCTCCACGCCCCCTCAGTTATCGGTTACTGGATAACCCTTGTAACGACAATTGCAGTAATTAAATTCAGGTCATTGCGATAATTAAGACCTTAATGACCGCATATTATGGGCCATGTTTATCCAATAATTATCTACAGATCCGGAAAAAGGGGACGGTTACTTGAGGTTGGGCTATCAGATAGGATGATCCTCGGGCTCCGCTCTCCCGAGGTGATCTCGGGGGTCCTTTGGCTCGGGAGGGTCTCGGGCGTCTGTCTTCCTGAGGTGATCTCGGGGACCTGTCCTCCCGAGGTGATTTCGGGCATCTGTCTTCCCGAGGTGATCTCAGGGATACACCCTCCCGAGGTGGTCTCGGGAGCTTGCCTTCCCGAGGAGGTCTCGGGAGTCTCCAGCTTTAGAATGGTCTCGGGCATGTTCAGCACGAGAGGATATCGAATGTCTGCCTCCCAAGATAATCTCGAGGTCACGACCTTGTCATTCGGGTTCGGTGTGCCTTAACACGTAGCTTCCCTGTGATCCATGTCAACCCGGACAGGCTCAACCCCATCAAATACTATAATATTGCTTACTATGGGGCAACGTTTTTGGGCATTATATCGGCAAAAAAAAACAACAGCATGGAACAGAGGAAGAAGATTCCGGCTTCTCAGTGTCTCTCGATGTCGTTGCTCCTTATTAAAGTTGGAGGAAGGGTTCAGAGGCGCTTCTCGGCGTGGTTTGATTGGACGACTCACAAGCATGTCATATCATACGTGGTGGGATGCTGGAGCGAGTGCGAGAAAGCAGGTGGCAGTGATTTAGGATAGGACCAATAGTTTAAATAAACTTCTAACTTAAATAGGGCAGTTCAAATAGGCTTTTTCAAAACCTAACCAATTTATCTAAGATAGTAAAATTTTATTTTAAAATTTTAAAATATCTAATAAATTTTAGTTATTAATTATATTATTATTGTTCTAAAATAAATTAAATTATATATATATATACATGTTGTGACGGTTCTGTGAAATTATATTGGAACTGGAACGATAGATAATGCGACGACCACTACAATTGTTCTTATAAATCAGTCATCACCTCACTTTTGTTGTTAATTATAGAGGTTTAGGATTTCTCTTCAGTCATCACCTATTCTACTTCACTCTAACTCGCACTCATCTTTCTTTGGCAGTCGCCTCACTTTCATTATTAATTTCATTAGGGTTTCTCTTCGACCATCGCCTATTTCCTCTGTAAACTTCTATATAGTGTTCGGGCGTCTAATTTCATTTTACAACTTTATAATGTTGAATATGTGATTCTTAACATGTTACATTGAGTGTTGCATTTTTTTTGTCAGAACTACTATACAACAACAACCAAGCATTATCCTACTAGGTGGGGTCAGCTATATGAATCATTCTACGCCATTGGGCTCTATCCCCTATTATATCATCGTCTATATTTAAATAAAATTTATCTTATTTTATTATTACTAACCAAATCTTTTTTGGTCTTCCTCTCTCTCGTTTAATATACGTATTTATCATAGTTTCACATCGCCTAACAGGGATATTTATTAGTCGTCTAAGTACATATCCGTACCATCTTAAACGTATCTCTTGAAGTTTTTCCTAAATAGATGAACTCTGACTTTCTCACTAATGTTCTCATTCTTATTCTATCAATCCTTGTATATCCACACATTCACCTTAACATCCTCATCTTTGCAATTTTATCTTTTGCCCCAGTCATAGCCCAATATTTAGCATCATATAACATAACAGGTCTAATTATCATTTTATAGAACTTTCCTTTAAGTTTTAGAAGTACTTTACAATCACACAAAACACCCGACGCTAACCTCCATTTCAATTATCCTGCTTGTATTTTATATAAGACATCTCTCTCAATCCCTTCATTACTTTACAAAAATGATTCTAAATACTTAAAACTCTCAATTTTAGACAACTCATTATCTCCTATCTTAACAATTGTCTCATACATCTAATATTTCTAAACTTAAATTCCATATATTTTGTCTTTACCCAATTAAGCCTAAAACTTTTCACTTCCAGCAGAATAAAAAGAGTGACAAAAACTCAAAGACACAATCGCTACAAAACCATATGTCATTATTAATAATAATTTGAAATCAATTTTAAAAAAAATCTCCATGTGACATTTCCACATCGCGAATTCCCCGTCAAACTTTGATGGATAGATACTCTGTTTGACCATCTTCTTTTTGCTTTAAGTGGCAGTTAGTGGCCTCCTAAAGCGGTTGGGCTCTGATATCACTTATAGGTCTAGGTAAGCCCGGTTTGGGGGGGGGGGGGGGGGGGTGAATGCCCTGAAAACCAAGTTAGCAACTTCTCTTACTTTTAAAACTTAGCAAGGATAATACATTAATTACCAAGTAAAATAAACCTAAATAACATTAAAAAAAAGCTCAAGATTTTTCCTTAGTTGCACCTGGGGAGGTTACTAATCCAAGGCGGTTAAAACTTACTAAAAATATATCTTTCATAGAAGGCAAAGAAGCCTCTTATAAATGTTGGAATGCTTGGGAAAAAGAGTAGAAAAGTTGATTATGATTGTTGTTCTTTACTCCTAGCTCTAGGGGCTATTTATAGCCGAATAGTAGAAGTTACCATTGTGCTAACGTGGCTTGAAGCCGTCTCAGTTGAGACCTAGGACACCTTAGTTGGATAAAATTTTATCCACGCAAGCAACAGTCGCCTAATGACTACTATTCATTTAAGGTGCCTCAGTTCCGATTTGAGGCACCTCAGGTCTAAACTGAGGCACTTTTGTTTCGTGAATTCGCAGCTTGAAGTCTGCTTATTCGAGGCACCTCCAAGGAAATCCAAGGTGCCTCGAACCTTGAGTGTGCCAAAGTTAACTCTTGAGTTAACCTTCTTCGAACTCTATTCGCGTGGGTGATTTCCGACCGTCCAGACTTGAGCCACCTGAACCAACTTTGGCCTTCTCCTTGAGTAGACTTCCTCTCCGGGTTCTCATCTTTTGGACGTCGCACACATCCTTCTCGCTCTACCGGTGTACTCTTCTACAGCTTCTCATCTCTCTAATGCACTATGCCCGTCAGTTCCCTTTCCATGTCATCCTTCTCATTCGCTGTATCTTCCACTCAACTATGAAGAACACACTGTCATACGCAGGCAAGCTAGAATTGGTGAAGATGATGCTCTAAGAGGTGGAGTGCTTTTGGCATTCAATCCTTTCTGTTAGAATATTATAAATATAGTTAGGGATACTTTGATGTATCCTAATTTGTATTTTAGGGTAAAATACATATTAGTCCTTAGAATAAAATCCTGATTTATTTTCTAGAATAGAGTTGTAATTATTTCTTAGAATAGGTCCTAACTTTATATGTAAATAGGGCTTATATCGCATAATATTTGATGAAAGGATTTCTTTAACATTGTATCAGAGCGCAAGGTTTAAGTTTTTTTCTTTATCCTAAAATTCTCTTTTGTCCTAAATCTTGGCCGATCCATTTCTTTTTTCCCTCTCACCATTTATCCTACTCGCAACTTCTCTTTTCCCCTCTCTCCCCGAGACTTTGTTGTTCTTCCTCGAGACGCTATTGTTCTTCTCCTGCACGTGATGCTACTGTTCTCCAAAGAATCTAAAGCTGCTATTCTTCTCCTGAACGTGTTGATTTGCACACGAGATCGCGTTCTCTCTGCACCCGATCGCATCGCTCCCCACGACCTACTCGCGCAAGGCAGCCCCCTCCTTTTCTTCCTTGGCTGGCGACCTCCATCTTCAAATGAGCTGAAGGCTTCTTCCTGCACGCCGTCACACGTCGTGTGCTGTTCTCTGTAGTATGCATTCCACCGTCGAACATTGAAGGCTCCTCCGTCGCGTGCGTATTCCAGTGCCTATTCCTGACGCTGACAACCTCTCAACAATCCAAAACTGATCAATGGCTACCTCTGGCACTCCAAAGCTGGATATGTCAATCTTTACCAATCACATCACTGCACTGCTCTATTCTGAGCAGTTGGAAGGTAAGAACTACTTCTCTTAGGCCTCTTACATTGAGCTTTGTCTTGTTGGACAGGGTTATGAGACGCATCTCACCCAAACTGAAGAGGATGCTTAAGTCGCCGATCGTCCTCTGTGGAAAAAGGTTAACACTCAATTATGTCGTATTGTCCGAGCCACAATCAATCCATCTCTTAGGGATGTCTTTTGCACTCACAAAACCTGTAAAGCTATTTGGACACAGACTCAACAACTCTTTACAAACACCTTTGGCGACTCTATCAAATTTGTGAAGATCTCATAAACATTCTCTGTGTAAGATGTTTATACTAAAAGACTTGTTCTTTTTTTATATATAAGATCATCTATATTTTGAAAAGAGAATCATAACAATACTAGATGCATGTTTACATTAGTATATGCATAAAAGTCCAATACTATGCACTGTAGATAATATGGTGTGTGGTGACACACAGAAGATCGTGTTATCAGTCCTTTGCATAGTATAAGTACGAGGCTCACAACCGAGATGGATTTGGACAAACCATCGGGATGGTTGTAGTGTAATTAGGTGTAATTTATCTTGACCATAGAATTACACTAGTGTGTTTTGTGTGCATTGAGCAGGACCAAAACTAGAGATCATCCAATTTGTACTGACTTAATAATTGAATTAGATCTCAGATTTATTATGGAGTACAATCCCTAAATCCCGATATAATAACGGACACATATAGTTAATTATTATTTCTTTGATTTACCAATGGGCGAGATTTATTCTGTTAATTCAATAGGCCCGGTAAGTTGAGAAATAATATTAATTATATGGTGTGCCATTGATTGTTGACGGAACTCGTGTCCTGGTAAGTCGGGATGATGATGCTGTTGGGACCGGGTGCATGCCGACGCGGAGACGTATTGTAATTGTTACATAATTACATGCAGCGGAAACAAAAGCATGAATAATTTCCTAAATTATTCTAACACATATCCTAAGCATGCAATGTGTTCACATAATCATAATATAAAATTTTTGCAGAAAAGGAAATTACTCTACGAATTACCTTGCGTAACTTGGAAGAAGGGACAAGATCCAACCGTTAGCGTCCCTTGAAAGCTCCGTCTTTATTCGTATCCACGCCGAGTATCGTCGGGATGACTTTGCTAAGCCACGAGTTTCGTGTTCACGAGAACTACTAGATTCTCCGTGAACACGATGAAAATCGAGAGAGTAATCAAATCGAAAGACTCACCACCAAGGTTGGCCGAAGAGGAAGATCGTCGCAAGGAAGAACTTCGTCGCCTTGATGCTTCTCCTTGTGCTCACGGCAAGAAGAAAGAAGGAAGGCCTATGGCCGGCCAAGAGAGAGGGAGAGAAGAAGAGGAGAGAGCCCAAGCAATTCTTAGATTGATCCCCTTCCATGGCACCCCTTGGGTCCTTTATATAGGGAGAGGTTTCTTAATTCCCAAGCAAACCTCTCCTTGATTATGGAATAATTTCTCAATCAATCCATAATCAAGGCTCTCATGATCAAGCTTCTTCTTCTTGATTATGGAATAATTTCTCAATCAATCCATAATCAAGGCTCTCTTTCTTTTTGGCATGATTATATAAAATTTATAAAACAAACCAACCATTGGTTCATTATATAAAATTTTATAAAACAAACAACCATTGGTTCATTATATAAATTTTATTAAACAAACCAACTCATGGTTCATTATATAAAAATTTATATAAAATTTATATAACCTTTTATAAAATAAACCAACCTTTGGTCTATTTTATAAAACAAACTAAAATAGCCTTATCCTCTTATGGTGGTGGCCGGCCATGACAAGAAGAGAGGAGGCCCCCTTCCTTGGCCGGCTCATCTAACCCCAATTGGATCAAATCCCTTAATGAATTAAACTTATTTAATTTACCCATTAAGTCTTTAAAAGACTTAGCCATTCTATGCTTCCGATGCGTCTGAAATAAATTCAGTTTTGACTATTGTTTGGACTTACCAAAAATAGTCTATCTCGATTGGAGAATCCAATTCTCAACTCGTTTTAAATCCTTCGAATTACTCATTATGCGTGTGACCAAATAGGCTTTCAATTTATGTTGGCCGTCCATAATTAACTAATTAATTATAGAACGATCATGAGTGGCACCTAGTAGTACATCATGATCCCTAATTAATTGAAAGATAAATGGTTGACCTCAGAAATGATTCTGAAACCCTTCAGCAGCTATAATGAATCGTGTCCCATTCCCTTCACCATCTTATACCCACTTGGTTCAGGACATGGTCTATGTGTGTCAGTACCCACTAGGCTGACTACGTCACACCTAGCCCAAGTAACGTTTCCTCGTCCTATGGATTATAATTACTCTCATGTATTTAAGAGATTCATACTCTGAACATGTCATGCTCTGGCCAGAGGCTTCGAGTAACAATCCGACGATAGGCCTCGGGTATACATCTCCTCGCAAGGAGTGGTGAATCCTTTGTAGGTTGTTCAAACATCATCGGGCACTTCGGCTTATACCCAATCATCCTGGGTCCACACCTCCTTGGAGATGCTTGTTTAAGATGTCAAAGTATAAGTCTCCATGACCAAGATGACTTGAACACCGCAAGTCAAAGGAACATCGCACTTAAGCTGCAGTAAGAACTTCACTGACATATCTATATGTAGACTACCATATGAAGTTTTACAGTCAGTCACTCCAATGAACTAGTTCCCTTAACTAGCATTCATGTTTATCTCCGGACATCTCAATGTCACCAGCCAGTGAGAATCAGCTGATTAGAGAATAACCCATGCTAGTCTCAACAGAATTGATAGTGTCCGTATTTATCAATTCATCGACTAGGGACAATTTTAATACTTCACAATTGCACATGTAGAGATAATCACTAGTTGTGAATTCATCACAAATTCTCTCATGCTGTGAATTGTATTACGGACATTCAGTAAATGAGCATAAGATCTTAATCAAATAATCATGTATACTCAAATAGTGAATATTCATTTATTAAAATAAATGATTACAATCATAAGGCTATTGCCTTAGGACACTTCTCTCATATCATTAACAAACTCCCACTTGGCCAAATGTCAATCGCTACGGTACCCAATACCACAGGCTCTAACATGACTCTCAAACTTACTTTGAGACAAGGCCTTAGTTAGAGGATCCGCTAAATTCCTTTCAGTGGGAATTTTCTCAATTTGTATATCATTCCTACTTATAATCTCTCTGATTAGATGATAGCGGCGAAGCACATGTTTGGATCGCTGATGAGACCTTGGTTCCTTTGCTTGTGCAATAGCTCCATTGTTGTCGCAGTAAACCGGTATTGCTTCATCAATGGTTGGAACCACACCAAGTTCTGAGATAAACTTCTTGATCCAGACTGCTTCCTTTGCTGCTTCTGAAGCTGCAATATATTCCGCTTCCGTGGTAGAATCCGCTATGGTGTCTTGCTTGGAACTTTTCCAGCTTACTGCGCCTCCATTCAAAATAAATACGTATCCGAACTGAGATTTGGAGTCATCCTTATCTGTCTGGAAACTGGCATCTGTATATCCACGTATTATCATATCACCTTCTTCATATATTAGGAACACATCCTTAGTTCTTCTTAAGTACTTGAAGATTGTCTTGACAGCCGCCCAATGATCCATTCCTGGATCAGACTGGTATCTGCTTGTGACGCTCAGAGCATATGATACATCGAGCCTAGTACATAACATAGCATACATGATAGATCCTATCGCGGATGCATAAGGAATCTTATTCATGCAAATCCTCTCGTCTTCTGTGCGTGGACACATAGACTTTGAAAGGTTGATCCCATTCATGATGGGAAGGTAGCCTTTCTTGGATTCCGACATGCTAAACCTTTCTAGCACTCGGTCTATATATGTAGACTGCGAAAGACCAAGCTACCGTTTTGATCTATCTATATAGATTCTAATCCCAAGGATATAGGTTGCTTCTCCCAGGTCTTTCATGGAGAAAGTTTTGGACAACCAAATTTTAACTGACTGTAAGACTGATATATCATTTCCTATAAGTAAAATGTCATCGACATATAACACTAGGAATACGACTGCACTCCCACTAACCTTCTTGTATACACAAGGTTCGTCAGGATTTTGTGAGAAATCAAACTCTTTGATTGTCTCATCAAAACAGATGTTCCAGCTCCTGGATGCTTGCTTTAGTCCATATATGGATCGTCGAGGCTTGCATACTTTGGTTTTATTAACCGATGTGAAACCTTCAGGTTGTATCATGTATACATCCTCAAGCAGGTTTCCATTAAGGAAAGCTGTTTTCACATCCATTTGTCATATCTCATAATCATAATGAGCTACTATGGCCAGGAGCATCTGAATGGATTTGAGCATAGCTACTGGCGAATAGGTTTCATCATAATCAATTCCTTGTTTCTGACGATATCCTTTTGCCACTAATCTAGCCTTAAAGGTAACAACATTACCTTCCATGTCGGTTTTTTTCTAGAAACCCCACTTGCACCCTATGGGCTTAATCCCTTCAGGCGGGTTAACCAAGTCTCATACTTGATTTTCGTACATGGAATCCATTTCCGACTTCATGGCTTTAAGCCATTTATCCCTTTCTGAACTTATCAGAACTTCTTCATAACTGATGGGTTCGTCGTCGTTCGATTTACTTATGAGAAATCCGTATCTCTCTGGAATATTGCGTATCCTATCAGACCTACGAAGAAGTGGTGTTGTTTTAGGTTCAACTGATAGCTCATCATTATGAGTTATTGGTTGTGGGTCTAGACTAGGTGTTTCTGTAATGTCTATTGGAGTTTCTTGAACTTCTTCAAGTTCAATGCTACTCCCACTGTTTTCTTGTAAAAGAAATTCTTTTTCCAGAAATACAGCATGCCTTCAAACAAACACCTTTTGTTCCAAGGGATGATAGAATGGGTAACCCTTCGTTTCCTTAGGGTATCCAATAAATAGACATTTATCAGACTTAGCATCCAATTTGTCTGATACAGTCCGCTTTACATAAGCAGGACAACCCCATATTTTAAGGTGAGTTAAATGAGGTTTCTTACTATTCCACGTCTCATATGGAGTAGTAGAGACTACCTTGGTCGGGACTCTGTTGTTGAGGCAATCGACCCTTAAATGATTGGGAGATCATGGTTTTGATGTGTGGGCGAATAGGTTTAAAGTTAGAGTGTTTTGTTGTATTTGATTTGTGTGATTGAGTTTGCAGGACTTGGAGAATCACACATGGTGAACCTATCTGAGGGACGAGAGCCGAGGGAGGAGAGTGTTGGGACCGGGTGCATGTTGACAAGGATACGAGTTCGTAAAATTTTAAATTTTTACGTGCAGCGGAAGAATTTGCATAAAATAATTTCCTAAATTATTTTAACTTCGTATCTAGCATGCAACCTTATAGTGTGTTGACATAATCATAAAATACAACTTTGCGGAAAAGTAAACTAATTTACCAAGTACCTCGCGTAACTCGAAATAAGGGACGAGATCCAACCGTAGCGTCCCTTGGAAGCTCCGCCTCTATTCGCGTCCACGCCGAGTTCTCTTCGGGATGACTTCGCAAAGTCACGAGTTTTGTGCCGACGAGAACTACTAGATTCTCTAAAGGCACAACAAGAAAGATCAAGAGAGGAAAGGGAAACTAACCACCAAGAAAACGGAATCGAATTCCGGGAAGAGAGGAGTCGCTATCCGCTTGTTCTTCTTCTTGTTTGGTTTCTCCTTCTTGTTGAAGCTCACGGCAACTCACAAGGGGAGGAGAGGGTTGCGCCAGCCCTAGTTCTTCAAGAGGGCGCCGGCCCTAGGTGGGGAGAAGAGAAAGGAGAAGAGAAAGAGAGGGAGAGAGGGAGCTACTTCTCTTGACAACTCAATTGGAATTAAGGGCTTGCCTTTGGTTCCTTTATATAGTAGCATCTCCCTTGCCAAGTCTCCCTCTTAACGGAATTAGTTATAAGAAATTTATCTTATAAATTCTCTTATTAATTATTCCGTTTAAGCCGAGTCTTATTATAACTAATTTATAATAAAACAAATTCTTCTTCTCTTTAAATTATGGAATAAATTTTATAAGAAATTTATAAACTTTCTTATTATGGAAAAATCAATTCATAATTGATTTTATAAAATTAAAATAAACCAATTCATGGATTATTTTAACTTCCATAAAAAGAATAAATTTCTACAAATTTATTTATATAAATTTCTTTATACAAATTTATTTATCCATAATTTATAAAATAAATCACACTAGATTTATTTTATTAATTAAACCAATTAAATTGTTTTTCTCCCTTTAATGGCCGGCCAACACCAAGAGGGTGGACACCCTCTTTGGTCGGCCAAAACAACCCGAACCGATCGCGAATTAAACCCATTTAATTCGCCCAAAAAGCCTTCAAAAGACTTAGCCATTTTTAGCTTCCATTGCACCTCTGATTAACTCAGATTCGACTTATTTCTCTTGATCAGAAAATCCAATTTTCAACTCGTTTTAAATCCCTCGGATTACTCGTAGTGCGTGTGACTAAATAGGCTTTCGATTTATGTTGGCCGTCTATAATCAACCAATTATAGAACGGTCATGAGTGGCACCTAGTAGTACATCATGACCCCCAATTAATCGAAAGATCAACGGTTTGCCCTCAGAAGAAATTATTCTGAAACCCTTCAGCAGCTCTAATGAATCGTGCCCCATTCCCTTCACCACCTTATACCCACTTGGTTCAGGACACGGTCTATGGTGTCAGTCCCCACTAGGCTGACTACGTCACACCTAGCCCAAGTAGTGTCTTTCTCGTCCATTGGATTTCTAATTACTCTCATGTATTTTAGAGACTCGCACTCTAAACATGATATACTCTGGCCAGAGGTTTTTGAGTAACAATCCGACGATAGGCCTGGGTATACATCTCTTCTCAAGGAGTGGTGAATCCTTTGTAGGATGTTCAAACATCTTCGGGCACTTTGGCTTATACCCAATCATCCTGGGTCCACATCTCCTTGGAGATGCTTGCTTAAGATGTTAAAGTATAAGTCTCTATGACCAAGATGACTTGAACACCGCAAGTCAAAGGAACATCGCACTTAAGCTGCAGTAAGAACTTCATTGACATATCTTTATAGATAACCATATGAAGTTTTACAGCTAGTCACTCCAATGAACTAGTTCCCTTAACTAGCATCCATGTTTATCTCCGGACATCCCAATGTCACCAGCCAGTGAAAATCAGCTGATTAGAGAATAACCCATGCTAGTCTCAACAGAATTGATAGTGTCCATTTTTATCAATTCATCGACTAGGGATAATTTCAATACTTCACAATTGCACATTAGAGATAATCACTAGTTGTGATCCCATCATAAATTCTCTTATGTTGTGAGTTGTATTGCGGACATTCAGTAGATGAGTTTAAGATCCCAATTAAATACACAAAAACATGTATACTCAAATAGTGAATTATCATTTATTAATATAAATGTTTATATCATAAGGCGATTGCCTTAGGACACTTCTCTCATATCACTAACAAACTCCCACTTGGCCTAATGCCAATCGCTATGGTATCCAATACCATAGGCTCTAACATGACCCTCAAACTTGTTTTGAGGTAAGGCCTTAGTTAAAGGATCCATTATATTCCTTTCAGTGGGAACCCTCTCAATTTGTATGTCATTCCTACTTATAATCTCTCTGATCAGATGATAGCGTCGAAGCACGTGTTTGGATCGCTGATGAGACCTTGGTTCCTTCGCTTGTGCAATAGCTCCATTGTTGTCGCAGTAAACCGGCACTGCTTCATCAATGGTTGGAACCACACCAAGTTCTGAGACAAACTTCTTGATCCAAACTGCTTCCTTTGCTGCTTCCGAAGCTGCGATATATTCCGCTTCCATGGTAGAATCCGCTACGGTGTCTTGTTTGGAACTTTTCCAACTTACTGCGCCTCCATTCAAAGTAAATACGTATCCAGACTGCGATTTGGAGTCATCCTTATCTGTCTGGAAACTGGCATTTGTATACCCACGTATTACCATATCTCCTTCTCCATATATTAGGAACACATCCTTAGTTCTTCTTAAGTACTTAAGGATTGTCTTTACAGCCGCCCAATGATCCATTCCCGGATCCGACTGGTATCTGCTTGTGACGCTCAAAGCATACGATACATCGGGCCTTGTACATAACATAGCATACATGATAGATCCTATTGCGGATGCATAGGGAATCTTATTCATGCAAATCCTCTCGTCTTCTGTGCGCGGACACATAGACTTTGAAAGGTTGATCCCATGCCTGATGGGAAGGTAACCTTTCTTGGATTCCGACATGCTAAACCTTTTCAGCACTCGGTCTATATATGTAGACTGCGAAAGACCAAGCAACCGTTTTGATCTATCTCTATAGATTCTAATCCCAAGGATATAGGTTGCTTCTCCCAGGTCTTTCATGGAGAAAGTTTTGGACAACCAAATTTTAACTGTATGTAAGACTGATATATCATTTCCTATAATTAATATGTTATCGACATATAATACTAGGAATACGACTGCACTCCCACTAACCTTCTTGTACACACAAGGTTTGTCAGGATTTTATGAGAAATCAAACTCTTTGATCGTCTCATCAAAACGGATGTTCTAGCTCCTGGATGCTTGCTTCAGTCCATATATGGATTGTCGAAGCTTGCATACTTTGGTTTTATCAACCGATGTGAAACCTTCAGGTTGTATCATGTATACATCCTCAAGCAGGTTTCCGTTAAGGAAAGCTGTTTTCACATCCATTTGCCATATCTCATAATCATAATGAGCTGCTATGGCCAGGAGCATCCGAATGGATTTAAGCATAATTACCTTCCATGTCGGTTTTCTTCTTGAAAACCCACTTGCACCCTATGGGCTTAATCCCTTCAGGTGGGTTAACCAAGTCCCATACTTGGTTTTCATACATGGAATCCATTTCCGACTTCATGGCTTCAAGTCATTTGTCCCTTTCTGAACTTTTCAGAACATCTTCATAACTGATAGGTTCGTCATCGCTTATGAGTAACACGTCGTTCGATTCACTTATGAGCCGTATCTCTCTGGAATATTGCGTGTCCTATCAGACCTACGAAGAGGTGGTGTTGGTTTGGGTTCAACTGATAGCTCATCATTATGAGGTATTGGTTGTGGGTCTAGACTAGGTGTCTCTGTAATGTCTATTGAAGTTTCATGAACTTCATCAAGTTAAATGCCACTCCCACTATTTTCTTGTAAAAGAAATTCTCTTTCCAGAAATACAGCATGCCTTGAAACAAACACCTTTTGTTCCAAGGGATGATAGAATTGGTAACCCTTCGTTTCCTTAGGGTATCCAATAAATAGACATTTATCAGACTTAGCATCCAATTTGTCTGATACAACCCGCTTCACATAAGCAGGACAACCTCATATCTTAAGGTGAGTTAAGTGAGGTTTCTTGCTATTCCATATCTCATATGGAGTAGTAGAGACTACCTTGGTCGGGACTCTGTTTAGCAAGTAAACAGCTGTCTTAAGTGCATAGCCCGAAAAGGATTTTGGAAGAGTTGCATGGTTCATCGTGGACCTAACCATGTCCATCAAGGTTCGATTGCGCCTCTCAGATACACCATTATGTTGTGGTGTATACGGCGGAGTCCATTGGGACAGTATCCCATTGTCCCTAAGAAAATCTTGAAACTCTTGACTTAAGTATTCACCACCCCAATCGGATCGAAGTATTTTAATACTTTTGTCAAGTTGTTTCTCTACTTCATTTTTGAACTCTTTGAATTTCTCAAAAGCTTCAGATTTGTGTTTCATCAAGAACACATACCCGAATCGTGAGTGATCATCGATAAAGGTGATGAAGTAGCTATAGCCTCCTTGTGCTAGAGTTGACATTGGTCCACATACATCGGTATGTTTTAGACCAAGCAATTCTCCCACTGGATTACCTTTTCCGGAAAAGGATAATTTGGTCATCTTGCCTCTTAAGCATGATTCGCATGTATCAAATGAACCGGGTTCAAATGATTCCAAAATTCCACATCGGTGTAATTCGGTCATGCGTTTCTTACTTATACGGCCAAGACGACAGTGCCACGTGTAGGAGTCTATTCGATTATCTATTCGAGCACGTTTGTTGCTAACTTCGATATTGAAAACGTCACCGGATAAATCTAACGTGTAGATACCATTACACAAAGTTCCATTCCCATAAAGAACGTCATTTAAAGTTATGTAACAACAATTGTTACTAAAAGTTAAATGATAACCCTTTTCATTCAAACATGAAATAGATACAATGTTCTTTATTAACGAAGGAACGAAATAACAATTATCCAATTCTAAAACACGTCCAGTGGGGAGCTTTAGCAAATATGTTCCGATGGCAACAGCAGCAATCTTTGCTCCATTTCCAACTCGCAAATTCGCTTCTCCTTTGATGAGTCTTCTTCTATTCCTTAGCCCCAGTATGTCATTACATATATGTGAGCTACACCCAGTATCAAGTACCCAAGTGTTTGAGGAAATAGAGTGACATTCAATAACGAAGATACTTGAAGAGGATGGGGCATCGGATGCCTTCTCTTTCAAGGACTCAAGATAAATCTTGCAGTTTCTTCGCAAGTGACCCTCCTTGCCACAGTGATGGCAAGTGCCTTTTAGGGTATTTTTCAGTCTTTTTGGCCTTTTTCTTCTTTCCCTTATTCTGTTCTTTGGCCTTCCTCTTAGAACCTTTCTTCGAGGAACCAACTAACAGTACCGTCTTCTGATCCTGCTTCACAGAAGGCTCTACAGTCTTCAGCAGGTTGAGCAGCTCAGGAATGGTGGTCTCTAGTTTGTTCATCCGATAGTTCATCACAAATTGTGAATAACTCTTGGGCAAACAACTCAGAATTAAGTCAATACTTAGTTCATGATCCATTGCAAAACCGAGTGCGCTCAGTCGCTCAATGTACCCCAACATCTTTAACACAAACTGCGAGGCAGAAGTGCCTTCCTGCATCTTAGTGGTGAAGAGGAGTCTGGAGACTTCGAACCTTTTGGATCTCGCCTGCTCTTCAAACAACTCATGAAGATGGAAGACGATGGTATAAGCATCCATATGCTCATGCTGTTTTTGCAGCTCAGCTACCATAGAGGCTAGCATGATGCAACTCGCAATTTCAGAATCGGTCACATGTTTCTGATAGGCCAGCAATTGGTCTGGAGTTGCATTCTCTGGAGGATGGTTGGGAAGTTGATTTTCAAGGACATAAGCAAGCTTCTTTGCCTTGAGGACTATCCTCAGATTTCGAAGCCAGTCCATGAAGTTTGGCCCAGTCAGTTTGTTGGTGTCCAAAATGGAACGCAAATTCAGAGAAGACATGATCGAGTGATTAACCTAGAAATACAAATTGAGTTTATGTGAGAAGATTGATTAATAAAATCCTATTTATTTTTCAAATTGAATAACCCTTTTTATCAATTCGGGAGATCGTAGGAACATCTCCAAATAGGTTGATATCCAACCATAGATAAGAACAACCATGGCTGTGGCCATCAAGTCATTCTTAGCTATGAAGGTAGGTAATTATACCGATTACATATCACATATATGTAACTATCACATTATGCTATCAACTAATTGAATGTTTGCATAAGTCATTGGGTTGTTAACTCATTAACAAGTATGCATCATATACATAACACCCAATTGCACCTCTCTTTGCATCGACCTTGGCTGTGGCACAACAAATCGATGCTCCAAGCTTAAGGCTGACCCATTAATCAAGAAATAGTTTTAATATGGTTGGAGCTCATTCAACCGTTTAGTCAGGCTTGGATGTGTCCAACAACCAAAACTAAGGATTGACCTCTGACTCCAACTATATTATTCATAAACTAATTCCATGGTTTGAACATGTTGAGGTTCAAGTCGGGCATGGATGTGTCCATCAACCCAAACGAGAAACAAAACTCCGATTCTAACCATATTAATGGAAGGTGTTAGCCTTAATATTTTGTAAGGGGTTTTGGGTCTCATCTTTTCTAAGCACATTCATGACATATGCTTATGTCATGACTAACGATTTCCTTAATAAAGTATGTATGTGACTTAAGTTATCAAGTCTCATTAATTGAATTAGGAACCGGATTTCCTAATTCTAATCTCATACTATATTAAAGGAATTGTTTTGGGAAACAATTTCCTAAATTGTCATAATTAATTTCGGAAATAATATGTTCAAGACTTTGATTTCTCTAAATCAAATCTCATTAAATTAAGAGACAAATCCCTTAATTCAACTACATATTATTTTCATGAAAATCTTATTTAAGAATACTCTATAGGAAACCATTTTCCTAATTAATTTTGGAGACAACAATATGTAAGAGCATCACCTCTTCAACATATTTTATTCATGGATTTAATTAATTACAACAAATTGTTTTCTAAGGGTGGCTCCCCGAGGCTCAGATACCCAAAGAAAAGTAATGTGTTGTAAATCTAATTGGACGGCTCCCCGAGGCTCAATCCAAATCAAACATGACAATTTCAATTAAAAATTGGGAAATTAAATTACAACAACTAACTTTAAATTGGACGGCTCCCCGAGGCTCAATCCAAAATAAAGAATTTTGTTGTCAATTTAAAAACCAATTCAAATTTAATTGTCAATTAACTGTCCATGAATTTGTCTAGACTTTCTCAAAAGAAAGTGCCCAAAATTGCGAGATTTCAAAAATAAATTTTCAGAATAATTGTAAGTTTCTGGTAAAAAGAAAACTTACATATTTCCAAAAATTAGAAAATTTCTAAAATAGAAAATTTTCCAAAATTTGGAAAGTTTCCAAAGATGGGAAGTTTTCACAATTATCATAAAATTTTAGAAACTAGAAAATTCCAAACGTTTGCGAAATTTCATGAAGATTTCCAAACTTTGAAATTTCTAAATCTAAAATCTATTATAATTTGAAAGTTTCCATAATTGAAAATTTTTTCCGAAATTGAGATCATGACAAAGTGTTCCGCAAAACAATTATATGATAATGTCGAACACTAACCGGCTCTGATACCACTGTTGGGACCGGGTGCATGTTGACAAGGATACGAGTTCGTAAAATTTTAAATTTTTACGTGCAGCGGAAGAATTTGCATAAAATAATTTCCTAAATTATTTTAACTTCGTATCTAGCATGCAACCTTATAGTGTGTTGACATAATCATAAAATAAAACTTTGCGGAAAAGTAAACTAATTTACCAAGTACCTCGCGTAACTCGAAGTAAGGGACGAGATCCAACCGTAGCGTCCCTTGGAAGCTCCGCCTCTATTCGCGTCCACGCCGAGTTCTCTTCGGGATGACTTCGCAAAGTCACGAGTTTTGTGCCGACGAGAACTACTAGATTCTCTAAAGGCACAACAAGAAAGATCAAGAGAGGAAAGGGAAACTAACCACCAAGAAAACGGAAACGAATTCCGGGAAGAGAGGAGTCGCTATCCGCTTGTTCTTCTTCTTGTTTGGTTTCTCCTTCTTGTTGAAGCTCACGGCAACTCACAAGGGGAGGAGAGGGTTGCGCCAGCCCTAGTTCTTCAAGAGGGCGCCGGCCCTAAAACTCCAAGAGGGCGCCGGCCCTAGGTGGGGAGAAGAGAAAGGAGAAGAGAAAGAGAGGGAGAGAGGGAGCTACTTCTCTTGACAACTCAATTGGAATTAAGGGCTTGCCTTTGGTTCCTTTATATAGTAGCATCTCCCTTGCCAAGTCTCCCTCTTAACGGAATTAGTTATAAGAAATTTATCTTATAAATTCTCTTATTAATTATTCCGTTTAAGCCGAGTCTTATTATAACTAATTTATAATAAAACAAATTCTTCTTCTCTTTAAATTATGGAATAAATTTTATAAGAAATTTATAAACTTTCTTATTATGGAAAAATCAATTCATAATTGATTTTATAAAATTAAAATAAACCAATTCATGGATTATTTTAACTTCCATAAAAAGAATAAATTTCTACAAATTTATTTATATAAATTTCTTTATACAAATTTATTTATCCATAATTTATAAAATAAATCACACTAGATTTATTTTATTAATTAAACCAATTAAATTGGTTTTTCTCCCTTTAATGGCCGGCCAACACCAAGAGGGTGGACACCCTCTTTGGTCGGCCAAAACAACCCGAACCGATCGCGAATTAAACCCATTTAATTCGCCCAAAAAGCCTTCAAAAGACTTAGCCATTTTTAGCTTCCATTGCGCCTCTGATTAACTCAGATTCGACTTATTTCTCTTGATCGGAAAATCTAATTTTCAACTCGTTTTAAATCCCTCGGATTACTCGTAGTGCGTGTGACTAAATAGGCTTTCGATTTATGTTGGCCGTCTATAATCAACCAATTATAGAACGGTCATGAGTGGCACCTAGTAGTACATCATGACCCCCAATTAATCGAAAGATCAACGGTTTGACCTCAGAAGAAATTATTCTGAAACCCTTCAGCAGCTCTAATGAATCGTGCCCCATTCCCTTCACCACCTTATACCCACTTGGTTCAGGACACGGTCTATGGTGTCAGTCCCCACTAGGCTGACTACGTCACACCTAGCCCAAGTAGTGTCTTTCTCGTCCATTGGATTTCTAATTACTCTCATGTATTTTAGAGACTCGCACTCTAAACATGATATACTCTGGCCAGAGGTTTTTGAGTAACAATCCGACGATAGGCCTGGGTATACATCTCCTCTCAAGGAGTGGTGAATCCTTTGTAGGATGTTCAAACATCTTCGGGCACTTCGGCTTATACCCAATCATCCTGGGTCCACATCTCCTTGGAGATGCTTGCTTAAGATGTTAAAGTATAAGTCTCCATGACCAAGATGACTTGAACACCGCAAGTCAAAGGAACATCGCACTTAAGCTGCAGTAAGAACTTCATTGACATATCTTTATAGATAACCATATGAAGTTTTACAGCTAGTCACTCCAATGAACTAGTTCCCTTAACTAGCATCCATGTTTATCTCCGGACATCCCAATGTCACCAGCCAGTGAAAATCAGCTGATTAGAGAATAACCCATGCTAGTCTCAACAGAATTGATAGTGTCCGTTTTTATCAATTCATCGACTAGGGATAATTTCAATACTTCACAATTGCACATTAGAGATAATCACTAGTTGTGATCCCATCACAAATTCTCTTATGCTGTGAGTTGTATTGCGGACATTCAGTAGATGAGTTTAAGATCCCAATCAAATACACAAAAACATGTATACTCAAATAGTGAATTATCATTTATTAATATAAATGTTTACATCATAAGGCGATTGCCTTAGGACACTTCTCTCATATCACTAACAGAGAGCTCCAAGGGCAAGCCGGGAAGTGGACTTCAAAGGACACACATGAAGAGTGGCATGGAGGCAAGCCAAGGGAAGGCTTGTGTGCGCATCCGAGGGACGATAGCCAGAGGAAGAGGACTTCAAGGGGCGAGCCAAGGGAGCAGACCTGAAGGCGCACGCGAAGGAGAAGGTCCGGAGTGGCTGGAGCTGAGCTGTGAGGCAGGGCAATCGACTGGCCCTATGGCAGTCGACTGCCAAAACTCACAGAATGTTTGCAGCATCGGGTCAGTCGACTGACATTTGGGCAGTCGACTGGTATTCCCCGAAAACTAGCCGTTGGCTAGAAATTAATGCTAGGCCAGTCGACTGCCCCATGGGCAGTCGACTGGTGCAGACTGGACAGATTGTGAATCTGTCCTGTTCACCTATAAAAGGAGCACTGTTTGCACGTGCACGGTACGGTTCCGTACAGTGTCGAAGTGCTGCTCGTGTGTAGAGTGATTCTTGCTTCCTCTCTCGCATTTCTGCATCTGTAAAGAGGAAGATCTTGCTGTAAAGGTTTCTCCACCTCAAGGAGACGTTTCGATAGTGAAAAGTGGTGCTCGCGGCGTGGATCCTTGGACTAGTCACCCATCTAGGTGGATACCAAGTAAATGATAAGTGTTAGCATTGTTTTTGATTTCTTTGCTTGTTATTTCCGCTGCGCTAACAATTCTGTAGAGATCTAAGATCCGAAAAAGTGCATTCACCCCCCCTGCACGTCATAAACGACCCTTCAGTTGGTATCAGAGCCAGTGCATTTTGGAAGATCTAACAGTCAACCAGAACAATTGTGATGGCGTTTCAAAGGGATACTCCACCGCACGACCTCCGTTCTTCGACGGGAACGACTTTGCCTATTGGAAAGGTAGGATGCAATACTACCTTATGAATGACATTGAAAATTGGATAAGTGTTGCAGATGGCTTCGAGGCGCCTGTCGATGAAAGAGGAGACCCAACACCAATGAGATCATGGTCGAAGGAGGTGATGAAGAGGGCGCAATCTAATGCCAAGGGCACCACCACACTGTAATGCGGGCTCTCGAAGGAGCAACTGAACAAGGTGGGGTCATTCAAGAGCGCCAAGGAACTATGGGACAAGTTGGTTGAACTGAACGAGGGGTCCAACAAGTCCAGAAGAGTCAAGAAGGACTTGCTAGTGGTCCAACTGTAATCCCTTTCCATGAAGAGCAACAAGACCGTCAGCCAGCTACATGGAAGGGTAAAGGAAGTAATAAACGAGCTCTATGTGATTGGAGAGAAGATAGAGAACCGGGACATCGTCAGGTATGTTTTACAAGCCTTCCCGAGAACCACCTTGTGGGCATCCATGGTTGATGCATACAAGGTATCGAGGGATTTTTCAATTGTTAAATTAGACGATCTTTTCTATGAATTTGAGCTACACGAGCAAGCTAATGTCTCGGCAAAAGAGAAAGGTATTGCTTTTGTTGCAGAAAAGGAGAAGAAGAAGAGGAAGGAGAAGAAGAAGGTGATTTACTCATCCTCGTCAGACTCAGAAGAATCTAGCACCTCTTTGGATAGCGATCAAGAGGCGTTCATGGTAAGAAAGTTTCGTAGAGCATTTAAAAGTTTATCTAGCTAACAAATCCTATGCTAGGAAAGGGGCCAAAGGTAAAGATAAGGCCAAGGGCATAATCTACTACAACTGTCATCAAGAGGACATATGAAGAACGAGTGTCCCCAATTGAAGAAAAGGGATGACAAGAAGGAAGAGAAGAGGAGGAGTGATAAGAAGAAATCAAAGGGAAAGGAGAAGGGTACCACCAACCTCAAGGCAACTTGGGATGATCCCTCATCCTCAGTGGAAGAAGAAGAGCAAGTCTCCCACTTTGCTCTTATGGCACAAGATCACTCAGACTCATCAGATGATGAACGAAGCTCAAGTAGTGAAGATGAGAGCTCCTCCACTTCATCATCAGAGTCAGAAGCTTCGGTAAGTGAGGTATACCACTAACCCTCCTCTACTTTAGTGAAAATAATTTCTATTACGAACATGGACTTAGCTAAGGCTAGAAGTAAAGTTAAGGATCTAAAAGAACAAATTGTCATGCTTAGAGTAGAAGCTACTAAACTTAAAGATTTGCATGCTAGTTCTACCTCTTCACATGCTTCACACCTTGAAAATGAAAATAGGAAATTAAGGAAACAGGTAGATGATCTCACAAAGGCCCTTAGGAAATTTCAAGTAGGGTCAAGTAACCTAGATATGATCATCAACAGTCAAAGGGCTGTGTACAACAAAGCCGGGTTGGGTTATAGGCCTAAGACAAAGGAGGTAGCCTTTGTCTCACTTACCGGTAGGATTGGTGCATCTAGGAGACTAGGGGCTAGGGGAACTACAACGAAGGCATGGGTAACTAAGAGATTTCTAAATGATGCTTATGGATCAAAGATTTGGGTACCAAAAGAGTATATTTTCCGTGTTGCTTAGGTAAAGGTGAAGGAGGCCCCAACAATATGGATAGTAGATAGTCGATGCTCAAGACACATGACCAGGGATGTGAGCAAGTTCACCACTATTAGCTACCTAAGAGAAGGGTCCGTCTCCATTGGGAATAGTGGAAAGTTGAGAATCATTGGTAGGGGCATAATTGAGGTATCTCCCACTATTTCCATACATAAGTTACTTTTGATTAAAGACATGATGTTCAATTTATTAAGGTAAGTCAATTATGTGATGCCGGTTTTAAAGTTGAATTTCATGCTAGAAAATGCATCATTAGACATAATGAATCAAGTGCTACCATATTAGAAGGGTTTAGAGAAACGAATCTATATTATCTTGATCTTACCTATGCTACTAACAATGCTCATCTAAAGAAGAAGAAGGGTGATTTTGGCACCGGAGACTTGGACACGTCAACATGAGGAGCATTGCAAGAGTATCCAAGGAAGAGTTGGTGAAGGGTCTACCAATGATCAAGTATGAGAAGAACAAGTTGTGTGATGCATGTCAAGAGGGTAAGCAATCGAAAGCATCACACAAAGGTAAAACCCTAACCACTACCTCTTTGCCTTTAGAACTTTTGCACATAGATCTGTTTGATTGCCATAGTACTCCCTCACTTGTAGGGAGTAAATATTGCCTAGTCATAGTAGATGATTTTTCTAGATTTACATGGTTTATTTCTTGAAACATAAGGATGATACCCTAGAGATTTTTATAGGATTTAGTAAAAGGATAGAAAATGAAAAGAACATCAAAATAAACCGAATTAGGAGTGATCATGGTGGGGAGTTCCAAAACGCTAATTTTACACAATTTTGTGTTGAAAATGGGTACAAGCATGAGTTTTCATGCCCGAGGACTCCTCAACAAAATGGGGTAGTTGAGAAGAAAAACAGAGCCCTACAAGAAGCTGCTAGGACTATGCTTAATGCATATTCTCTTCCTAGCTATTTTTGGGTTGAAGCGGTTAACACCGCTTGCTATATTCAAAACCGGGTGTTGGTACATAGGTTTCTAGGGAAAACACCTTTTGAATTGTGGAATGGAAGGGTACCACAAGTATATTATTTTAGAGTCTTTGGATGTAAAGTTTACATCTTAAACACCAAAGATGACCTAAGAAAATTTGAGTCAAAAGCCGATGAAGGAATTCTAGTAGGGTACTCATTGACTAGTAGGGGTTATAAAGTGTACAACAAGAGGACAAAAGTGATTGAGGAGTCCTCAAATGTCAAATTTGATAAAACAACTAGTACCTACCCTAGAAAGGCTTCAATTGATAAGGATATAGAAGAGGTTCAACCCCTTGCCCAAAGAATCCAAGACCTACATTTGGAGGGCAATGATCAAGGGGAGTAAGAAGTACCCTAGAGGATGAGGAAGAAGGAGTAAATGAACTCACAACGTCTAGGCCCTTGAGACATCACCATGATCACCCTATTGACCAAATAGTGGGTGATGTCACTCAAGGAGTAAGGACTAGGTCCTACTTTAGGGATCAAACCAGTCAAATAGCTCTTATCTCCCAATTAGAACATAAGTCCATTGATGAAGCATTGGGAGATGTTGATTGGGTCTTAGCCATGCAAGAAGAGCTAAATCAATTTGAGAGGAGTGAAGTTTGGGAGTTAGTTCCTAGACCCACTGATTGTACCATTGTAACCACAAGATGGGTCTTTAGGAACAAACTAGATGACCAAGGTAAAATCACTAGGAACAAGGCTAGATTGGTAGCTAGGGATTTAACCAAGTTGAGGGATTAGATTATGATGAGACGTATGCTCCCGTAGCTAGGTTAGAATCAATTAGAATTCTACTAGCCTATGTCGCTCACATGGGTTTCACACTTCACCAAATGGATGTGAAGTCGGCATTCCTTAATGGGATCATTAAGGAAGAGGTATATGTAGAACAACCCCCCGGGTTTGAGGACTCCAATTATCCAAGACACGTGTTCAAATTAAGAAAAACCCTATATGGATTGAAACAAGCTCCCCGTGCTTGGTATGAAAGGTTTCTTCATTTTTAGTGTCTAAGGGGTTTAGGAGAGGAACAATTGACCCTACATTGTTCCTAAAATCTAAGGACAAGGACATATTTGTTGCCCAAGTCTATGTAGACGATATCATTTTTGGGTCAACAAATAATGACTTCCTACAAGAATTCATCAAGTGTATGGAAGATGAATTTGAGATGAGTCTTGTAGGTGAATTAACCTTCTTCTTAGTCCTTCAAGTCAAGTAAACTAATGAAAGTACACATGTCTTTCAAACCAAATATGCTAAGGAAATGTTAAAGAAATTTGGTTTAGAAAATGCTAAGGTAGCATCTACACCCATAGGAACCAATGTGAAAATGGATAGTGACATTGAAGGGAAAATGGTAGACTCTAAACAATATAGGAGCATGATTGGTAGCATCCTATACCTAACCGCTAGTAGACCCGACATACTTTTTGCGGTAGGTATGTGTGCAAGGTATCAATCTTATGCCAAAGAGTCTCATTTGGTTGTAGTTAAGAGGATCTTAAGGTATGTAAAAAGGACCCTCAATGTCGGACTTTGGTATCCTAGAACTCCTAATGTTGACCTAATTGGATACACCGACTCGGACTATGCCGGTTGCAAGTTGGATAGGAAGAGTACAAGTGGAGGGTGTCAATTCCTTGGGTCTTCCTTAGTTAGTTGGAGTAGTAGGAAATAACCATGTGTTGCCCTATCAACAACGGAGGCGGAATATGTGGCAATGGGTGGGTGTGTTTCCCAACTCCTTTGGATCATGCACACCTTAGAGGATTATGAGTTGCATTACACCAAGGTCAAAGTCTTATGTGATAATGTAAGCACAATCAACTTAACTAAAAATCCGGTTCACCATTCTAGGACAAAACATATTGAAGTGAAACATCACTTCATTAGAGACCATGTGACAAGGGGAGACATAGAACTACACTATGTTGAATCAAAGTCTTACCTAGCCGATATCTTTACCAAGACTCTTTCCGAATCGGAAAACATATTGAAGTGAAACATCACTTCATTAGAGACCATGTGACAAGGGGAGACATAGAACTACACTATGTTGAATCAAAGTCGAACCTAGCCGATATCTTTACCAAGCCTCTTTCCGAATCGGAATTTACATCCTTAAGAAGAGGCCTTGGAATGTGTTTTGTGGAAGTATAGGGTGAACTTGGATATATTAGCTTTGAAAAAGGGTACTTGATCCATTAGGATTATACATTTGGCTCACTTGTGCTTGTGGCACATTGTTGGACCATTAGAAGTATCAATATATGAAAACTAGACCAACTATGAGGAAGGCAAGTGTTTAATCAATGGACACTTTGCCCAAAGATCATAGTTGGACATTCTAAACCTTTGAAATCCATTTAATGCTTTACATACTTTGCCATGTTTTTAAAAGTCATATGTTTGCAAAATTGGTTTCAAAGTTTGATATATTATGTAGTGGTTTTCAAAACCTTTGGATTTTTATCAAAAGTCATGCATGTTTGAAATTTTATATGGTTTAATATTTTTCCCTGATAGAGTATAACATCTCAAACATGTATGCAAAATTTTACAATTTTTGGAATTTTCTGGGAGTTTCTGAAATTCGACAGAAAACCTAAAAAATCAGACTGATAGCGTATCAGTCGACTGCCCCAGGGGCAGTCGATTGGCACGCCTGTTTTCAGCCACTGTGAGAAATTTCAGAAATTCAATATTCTCACTTTTGATGCCCTAGGGTTTGGTTGCTTGAGGCAATCATTTTGATGGTGTCAATGTGGGAGAATAGGTGGTTTAAGTTAAAATTTCAAGTTGGAATGGATGGTTTAAGGTGTTCTTTCTAACTTAGAAATTGAATGTTTAAAAATGGAGAAGACATGGATTAAGGGGGAGGTACCTCTTAGGTTTTGATATGTCTTATATTTTTAACATATTGCTGTTGTTAAGTGGAAACTTAACTTGGATTGTGACTAGAATTGAAAATGGGGGAAGACATAGGTTAAGGGGGAGGTTACCTCTTAGGGTTACTATGTCTCATGTTTTTCAATTGCTATCTGTTGCTATTGTTATTATGGCTGTCATTTATCTCTAACTGAAACATATTGCCACACATCAAAAAGGGCGAGATTGTTGAGCCAATCGCCCTTAAATAATTGGAAGATCATGGTTTTGATGTGTGGGCGAATATGTTCAAAGTTAGAGTGTTATGTTGTATTTGATATGTGTGATTGAATTTGCAGGACTTGGAGAATCACACATGATGGACTTAGCCGAGGGATGAGAGCTGAGGGAGGAGAGCTCCAAGGGCATGCCGGGAAGAGGACTTCAAGGGGCAAGCCAAGGAAGCAGACCTAAAGGCACACGCGAAGGAGAAGGTCCGGAGTGGCTGGAGCTGAGCTGTGAGGCAGGGCAGTCGACTGCCAAAACTCACAGAAAGTTTGCAGCGTCGGGCCAGTCGACTGGCATTTGGGCAGTCGACTGGTATTCCCCGAAAACTAGCCGTTGGCTAGCAATTAATGCTAGGCCAGTGGACTGCCCCAGGGGCAGTCGACTGGTGCGGGCTGGACAGATTACGAATCTGTCCTGTTCACCTATAAAAGGAGCACTTTTTGCATGTGCACGGTGTTGAGGCAATCGGCCCTTAAATGATTGGGAGATCATGGTTTTGATGTGTGGGCGAATAGGTTTAAAGTTAGAGTGTTTTGTTGTATTTGATTTGTGTGATTGAGTTTGCAGGACTTGGAGAATCACACTTGGTGAACCTATCCGAGGGACGAGAGCCGAGGGAGGAGAGCTCTAGGGGCAAGCCGGGAAGTGGACTTCAAAGGGCACACGTGAAGGGTGGCATGGAGGCAAGCCAAGGGAAGGCTTGTGTGCGCATCCGAGGGACGATAGCCAGAGGAAGAGGACTTCAAGGGGCGAGCCAAGGGAGCAGACCTGAAGGCACATGCGAAGGAGAAGGTTTGAGGTGGCTGGAGCTGAGCTGGGAGGCAGGGCAGTCGACTGGCCCAGAGGCAGTCGACTGCCAAAACCCACAGAAAGTTCGCAGCTTCGGACCAATCTACTGGCCTTGGGGCAGTCGACTGGTATACCCCAAAACTAGCCGTTGGCTAGCCGTTGGCCGGCATTTAATGCCGGACCAGTCGACTGCCCTTGGGGCAGTCCACTGGTGCGAGCCTGGACAGACTGCGAATCTGTCCTTTTCACCTATAAAAGGAGGCCTCGTTACACGTGTCGATATAGTTCCGTACAGTAACGAAGTGCTGCCAAATTGTAGAGTGTTCTTGTAACGCCCCAAAATTTCCATTTTAAGTCCTTAAAGTCCTTAGAACTATTTAAAAATGTTTTAGAAATATTCTAGATATTTTTAGGAATTTTTAGAATATTTTTATGGAATTTTCCGAGTCCGTTTAGTATTAAGAAAAAAGAAAAACTTTAAAGGGCAGCAGGGGGGTTCGAACTCACGACCACAGGAGGAGCAAGCCCTTAAGGGGGCGCAAGTGACCGGCTGGGCTAGGGTATCAAGCACAACAAAAGGTGGAGAGAAATAATTTTATAAAGTAGTTACGTTTTTTTCATGAAGATGTATTTAAACCCCGCTTAAGTCGCGTGAAACCCTTGGAGGAGAATTTTCGGCTGTGTGCGAGAAGGGGGCGAGGGAGGGGCGGCGAAAACAAAAGGGAACCTAGGTTTTCTTTCCTCCTCTCCTCTCCTAAGGGGCGCCGGCTAAGGGAATCTCAAGGGGGTCGGAGCGTTTCGTTCGTCTCGACGAGAAGAACACGTAGGCGCGGACGGTTCGTAGAGATCTCAAGTTTCACCCGAGCCCTAGTCGTCTAATTTCGGTTGTAAGTCCAAGAAATCAAGGTAAGTACTGCTCACCTGCAGTAAGAGGCGGTTTTCCGCAAGAATTTTCCCTTAAAAGTTTTAAAAGAGATATTTACTTTTAGTTTAAGATTTTGCATGTGATCTTAGTTCATTATATGCTTATACATGTTTGATAGAGTACCCTATGTGAGTTTAGGGTCTAAGAAATCTATAAGAAAAGAGAAGAAAGATAAAGAAGAAGAAAAGAGAAGGCCAAGGCCTTACGAAATCCCCAAAAGTCAAGACTTAGGGATTTGGGCACACAAGGTGTTCGATAAAATGCCAAGGCATTTAAAGATAAGAAAAAGTAAGTATTTTATTTTCTAAGGCCAGTACCCGGCGTCCAAGGGCGTCGTTAAAGAAATCCAGGTGTCCAATTCCAAGGTCTTGGCCCTGGTAGACCAAGGTTTGCTCTATTAGGATTGGCGGCTCGCTACCCCAACCTTTTAGGGAACGCGCATAAGATGGTATTTACGTCTTAAGTGGATCCAAATGAGTTATTATTTTCAAGTATATGCTTTAGCAAAGTTTTCTAAAGTTTAAGGAAGTTTTCTAAAAGTTAAAGAAAGATTTAAAGTTAAAGAATTGCTAAAGTTTCATGTTAAGCCAAGAGAAAGTGAGTTAAGACTTATTAATGCTTGAGTATGCATGTTTTGAGTTATACATGTTTTGGTGTTTCTTTTAAGCATAAAAGTATCTCATGTGATTTCATATTGTTTAAAAAGCATGTCTGCACATTTCGAGATTTTGTGAGCTACATAGTACTTGCTAAGCTTTATGCTTATTAGTTGCATTTCCTCTTACTGCAGGTAAAGGTAAAGACAAGCAATTCTGAAGGAAGGCGACGAGGCGGTGCTGAGTGACGTGTGTGTGGTGGCTGACCTTGGAGAGATCCTTGGGACGAGACAGTTTAGCTTATTTGAAATGCAATGTTTAAGATTTCCAAATTCCAAGTTATTGTGTTATGGAGTTTATTAAACATTTATGCTTCGGATAGTTTTACATGCTCAATTTTGTAGAATGAAGATTCCATGTCATTTCAATTAGTATGCATACTTTTGTGAATGCACTAGATGAGCAAGGGCATGAGTAGTTTAACATGTGGATACATTGCATTTTAGACTTATTCTTGAGCTTATTATTATTCCCTTTTGGACTAAGTCCTAATTGTGCTTAAAATGCTTGTGAATTTGGTAGAAAAGTAAAGTTTACATTCTATGAAGTCCTAGAAATATTATTGCATGTGCCAAGATGTTGTTAGTTTCGAATTAAGTCTTATTGCTTTAAATATGCTTAGAAAAGTTGCATGCATATTCCATAGTGCTTTAGTAATGTTATAGAACCTTGTGTGATGAGTTTAAATGGTTAGAATTGCTAGTAATGTGCCATTGTATCATGCATGACTATTAAAGTTAGAATCTCATTCTTAGATAGATTAAATACAAAAAAAAAGAAAGTTCCGCATTTTTAGTCGTGCATTAGAGTCAATAAGTAGACAAGTAGCGGTCCGTCTAAGATAGAGAAGGCGAGGTCGCTACAGTTCTTTTACTTCCTTCATCGTATTTCTACATCTGTAAAGAGGAAGCTACTGCTGTAAAGGTTTCTCCACCTCAAGGAGACTTTTCGATAGTGAAAAGTGGTGCTCGCGGCGTGGATCCTTGGATTAGTCACCCATCTGGGTGGATACCAAGTAAAAGACTTTTTGTTAGCATTGTTATTCTCTTTACATATTATTTCCGCTGCGCTAACAGTTTTGTAGAGATCAAACGGTTCGCAAAAGTGCATTCACCCCCCCTCTGCACGCCTACATCGATCTTTCAGTTGGTATCAGAGCCGGTGCGTTTTGGAAGATCTAACAATCAACCAGAACATCTATAATGGCGTTTCAAGAGGGATACTCCACCGCACGACCACCGTTCTTCGACGGCAACGACTTCGCATACTGGAAAGGTAGAATGCAGTACTATCTTATGAATGTTAGTAGGAGCCCTAGAGCCAATTATATGATGATTGACTAGGGACATTTTGTATCATATTCTATTATTAATAAAGGCATGTTTGGTTATTATACTTACTTTATATTTGTGTCAAATAACTAAGTATAATAATGTCCTTGGGTAGTAGGTTCTTATCTACATTATATCGATTGGTTGAATCGATAGTGAGATGATGTAGAGAACACTACTCTAAACCATTCCTAGTCAAGTATTAATATTCAAGGACAATATCAATACATGGAGACTAGCATGTAGGTCAACTGATGACTTGAGCTCACAAGTCATGGATATGTGATATCAAGTTGACACATGGGTATACATTGGAGAATGTGTACTGAATGACCCGCCATGAGAAAGTTTCATAGATTGTCATATGAGTGTCATAAACTTTCTCATGTGACTATTGGTATGAATAGTCCTTAGACCTGAAGTCACTACGGTTCCCTACATAAGGAGTTATGTACTTTGGTATCGTCAAACGTCACCCGTAACAGGGTGGACTATAAAGGCGATCACTAGGTATGTAATAAATTATGCGGAGGGATGTGAGTGATGTAGATGGGATCTATCCCTCCCATATGACGGGAGTGATATCTGTAGGCCCCTTGATCGAGTAGGACTGCTAAAACGCATGGCCATGCTCGAATGAGTCAATATGAGATATTGAGCTCAATTGTTTGAGTGAGTCTACTCGGGGATCAAGAAACACAAAGATTGATCGAGGATGACACGGTCTATGCCTCATTGGTCAATCTAGATATCGAGGATAGAAGGACAAGGTCATACATTGCCATAGTCACGGAGGTTAAGTCGGATCTCGACTTTCTTGTTACTTGGATAGCATTGATGCATTGCTAGATGCCGCTCATTGCTTTTGTGTCTAAATTGGTTTAAACACATTGCCAACGTTACGAGAGCCTATTGGGTCACACACTAAGGACACGATGCTTCGGAGATTAATTTATCTTGGTTTGGCTAAGATTTAATCGGAATTGGATTAATTGAGTTAGACTCAAGTGAACCCAATTGGATTATGAATTGAGATCTAATTTGAGTTAAACTCATTTAGATTAGACTCAACCACATTTGGATGAAATATTAATTCATTAAAATGTTTAATGAATTAATAAGAGAGGAAGATGGAGAGTTTCTCACCATTAGAGAGTTACATTAAAATGTTTAATGAAAGGAAGTTTAAAAGGCAAAAACTCCTCTTGATATGAGTATAAAAGAGTTTGTCCCTTGTCATTTGGATGACAACTTCTCATTTTCTTTCCCCTCTTCCTTCTCTTCTCCATCTCGGCCGAAACCCACATCTTGGGTTCTTGGTGTTTTGTGAACTACCTCAAGTTGCTAGCACAACTAAGGTAGTTCTTCTCCGAAGTAGAGATATCGTGTTCGTGTGGATACGAATAGAGGCACGGACACTTGAACGTGCAAGAGATCCGGCGGCGCTTGGACGAGCGGGATAAACGTAAGGGCACGCTCTAAAGGTATACGCTTCAGATAGATCATTAGATAGATGATTTCGTACGAGTTTTTCTTTCGCATGGATCGCTCGAGGGATCTTGTTTCCGCTGCGTTTTTGTGTTTATGTCACCTGAAGATCCCAACAATGAATGACATAGAAACTTGGATAAGTGTTGCAGATGGCTTCGAGGCGCCCGTCGATGAAAGAGGAGATCCTACCCCTATGAGAACATGGTCTAAGGATGTGATGAAAAGGGCGCAGTCAAATGCCAAGGCCACCACTACACTGCAGTGCGGGCTCTCCAAGGAGCAACTGAACAAAGTGGGGTCATTCAAGAGCGCCAAAGAGCTATGGGACAAGTTGGTAGAACTGAACGAGGGGTCCAACGAGTCCAGAAGAGCCAAGAAGGACTTGTTGGTGACTCAACTGCAATCCCTCTCCATGAAGAGCAACGAGACCGTCAGTCAGCTGCATGGAAGGGTAAAGGAAGTAATCAACGAGCTCCATGTAATTGGAGAGAAAATCAAAAACCGGGATATCGTCAGGTATGTCTTACAAGCCTTCCCGAGAACCACCCTGTGGGCATCCATGGTTGATGCTTACAAGGTATCGAGGGACTTATCTTTAGTTAAATTAGACGATCTATTTTGTGAATTTGAACTGCACGAGCAAGCTAACATTTCGGCAAAAGAGAAAGGTATTGCTTTTGTTGCAGAAAAGGAGAAGAAGAGGAGAAAGGAGAAGAAGAAGGTGATCTACTCATCATCCTCGGACTCAGAGGAGTCAAGTGCCTCCATGGACAGTGATCAAGAGGCCTTTATGGTAAGAAAATTTCGTAAAGCATTTAAAAGTTTTTCTAACAAATCATATGCTAGGAAAGGGGCCAAAGGTAAGGGTAAGGCCAAGGAGATAATCTGCTACAACTGTCATCAAGAGGGACATATGAAGAATGAGTGTCCACAGTTGAAGAAGAGGGAGGACAAGAAGGAAGAGAAGAAGAAGAATGACAAGAAGAAGTCAAAGGGAAAGGAGAAGAGTGCCACGAACCTCAAGGCAACTTGGGACATCCTTCATCCTCAGAGGAAGAAGAAGAGCAAGTCTCCCACTTCGCTCTTATGGCACAAGATGGTTCAGATTCTTCAGACGATGAACGGAGCTCAAGCAGTGAAGATGAGAGCTCCTCCACCTCATCATCATCAGAGTCAGAAACCTCGGTAAGTGAGGTATACCACTTACCCTCTTCTACCTTAGTGAAAATTATTTCTAGCACGAACATGGATTTAGCTAAGGCTAGAAGTAGAATTAAGGATCTTAAGGAAGAAATTACCATGCTTAGAGTAGAAGCTATTAAACTTAAAGATTTGCATGCTAGCTCTACCTCTTCACATGTCTCACATATTGAAAATGAAAATAGAGAGTTAAGGAAACAAGTAGATGACCTCACAAAGGCCCTTAGGAAATTTCAAGTAGGATCAAGTAACCTTGATATGATCATTAACAGCCAAAGGGCGGTATACAACAAGGCAGGATTGGGTTATAGGCCTAAGACCAAGGAGGTAGCCTTTGTTTCACTCAATGGTAGGGTTGGTGCATCTAGGAGATTAGGGGCTAGGGGAATCACAAAGAAGGCATGGGTACCTAAGAAATTTTTAAATGAATCTTCTGGATCAAAAATATGGGTACCAAAAGAGTGTGTTTTTCGTGTTTAGGTAAAAGTGAAGGAGGCCCCAACCTTGTGGATAGTAGATAGTGGATGCTTAAGACACATGACCGGAGATGTGAGCAAATTCACCACTGTTAGCTACTTAAGAGAAGGGACGGTCTCCTTTGGGAACAGTGGAAAGTTAAGGATCATTGGTAGGGGCACAATTGAGGTATCTCCCACTATTTCAATTCATAAGGTACTTTTAATTAAGGATATGAAGTTTAATTTATTAAGTGTAAGTCAACTATGTGATGCCGGGTTTAGAGTAGAATTTCATGCTAAGAAATGTGTAATAAGACAAAGTGAATCAAACACTATCATATTAGAAGGGTTTAGAGAGGCAAACTTGTATTATCTTTATCTATCTTATGCTACTAACAATGTTGTCAAGTGTCTCATGTCCAAAGAAGAAGAAGGGTAGTTGTGGCACCGAAGACTTGGACACATCAACATGAGGAACATTGCAAGAGTGGCCAAGAAAGAATTGGTGAAGGGGCTCACAATGATCAAGTACGAAAAGAACAAGTTGTGTGATGCATGCCAAGAGGGTAAGCAATCCAAAGCATCACACAAAGGTAAAACCTTAATTACCACTTCCTTGCCTTTAGAACTTTTACATATAGACTTGTTTGATTGCCATAGTACTCCATCACTTGTAGGGAGTAAGTATTGCTTAGTAATAGTAGATGACTTTTCTAGGTTTACTTGGGTCTACTTCTTGAAACATAAGGATGATACCCTAGACATATTTATAGGATTTAGTAAAAGGGTAGAAAATGAAAAGAACATCAAAATAAACCGAATTAGGAGTGACCATGGTGGGGAGTTCCAAAACGCTAGTTTCACACAATTTTGTGTGGAAAATGGGTACAAGCATGAATTTTCATGCCCTAGGACTCCTCAACAAAACGGGGTAGTTGAGAGGAAAAACCGAGCCTTACAAGAAGCGGCTAGGACTATGCTTAATGCATACTCTCTTCCTAGCTACTTTTGGGCCGAAGCGGTTAACACCGCTTGCTACATTCAAAACCGGGGTGTTGGTACATAGATTTTTAGGAAAAATACCCTTTGAACTTTTGAACGGAAGGGTACCCCAAATCCACTATTTTAGGGTCTTTGGATGTAAAGTTTACATCTTAAACACCAAAGACGACCTAAGAAAATTTGAGTCAAAAGTCGATGAAGGAATCTTAGTAGGGTATTCATTGACTAGTAGGGGCTATAGAGTGTACAACAAGAGGACGAAGGCGATTGAGGAGTCCTCAAATGTCAAATTTGATGAAACCACTAGTACTTACCCTAGAAAGGCTTCCATTGATAAGGATATAGAAGAGGTCCAACCCCTTGCCCAAAGAACCCAAGACCTACATTTGGAGGGCAATGATCAAGGGGGAGTAAGAAATACACTAGAGGATGAGGAAGAAAGAATAAATGAACCTACAACCTCTAGACCCTTGAGACATCACCATGATCATCCTTTTGACCAAATTGTGGGTGATGTCACTCAAGGAGTAAGGACTAGGTCCTATTTTAGGGATCAAACTAGTCAAATAGCCCTTATCTCCCAATTAGAACCCAAGACCATTGATGAAGCATTGGGAGATGTTGATTGGGTCTTAGCCATGCAAGAAGAGCTAAACCAATTTGAGAGGAGTGAAGTTTGGGAGTTAGTTCCTAGGCCCACTGATTGTACCATTGTAACTACTAGATGGGTCTTTAGGAACAAATTAGATGACCAAGGTAAAATCACTAGGAACAAGGCTAGATTAGTGGCTAGGGAGTTTAACCAAGTTGAGGGATTAGACTATGATGAGACTTATGCCCCCGTAGCTAGGTTAGAATCAATTAGAATTCTACTAGCCTATGCTGCTCACATGGGTTTTACACTCCACTAAATGGATGTGAAATCGGCATTCCTAAATGGGATCATTAAGGAAGAGGTTTATGTAGAACAACCCCCTGGGTTTGAGGACCCAAACTATCCAAGACACGTATTCAAATTAAGGAAAGTCTTATATGGATTGAAACAAGCTCCCCGGGCTTGGTATGAAAGGCTCTCTTCATTTTTGGTGTCTAAGGGGTTTAGGAGAGGAACAATTGACCCTACATTGTTCCTAAAATCTAAGGATAAGGACATTTTTGTTGCCCAAGTCTATGTAGACGATATTATTTTTGGGTCAACAAATAATGACTTCCTACAAGAATTCATCAAGTGTATGGAAGATGAATTTGAGATGAGCCTTATAGGAGAGTTAATCTTTTTCTTAGGCCTTCAAGTTAAGCAAACTAATGAAGGTACACATGTATTTCAAACCAAATATGCTAAGGAGATACTAAAGAAATTTTGTTTAGAACATGCTAAGGAAGCATCTACACCCATAGGAACTAATGTAAAAATGGATAGTGACCTTGAAGGCAAAATGGTAGACTCTAAACAATATAGGAGCATGATTGGTAGCCTCCTATAACCGCAAGTAGACCCGACATACTTTTTACGGTAGGTATGTGTGCTAGGTACCAATCTTGTGCCAAAGAGTCTCATTTGATTGTAGTCAAAAGGATCTTAAGATATGTGAAAGGAACCCTAAATGTCGGACTTTGGTATCCTAGAACCCCAAATGTTGACCTAATTGGATACACCGACTCGGACTATGCGGATTGTAAATTAGATAGGAAGAGTACAAGTGGAGGGTGTCAATTCCTTGGGTCTTCTTTAGTTAGTTGGAGTAGTAGGAAACAACCATGCGTTGTCCTATCAACAACGGAAGCAGAATATGTGGCAATGGGTGGATGTGTTTCCCAACTCCTTTGGATTATGCACACCTTAGAGGACTATGAGCTACATTACACCAAGGTCAAAATCTTGTGTGATAATGTAGGCACAATCAACTTAACTATAAATCCGGTTCACCATTCTAGAACAAAACACATTGAAGTGAAACATCACTTCATTAGAGACCATGTGACAAGGGGAGACATAGAACTACACTATGTTGAATCAAAGTCGAACCTAGCCGACATCTTTACCAAGCCTCTTCCTGAATCGGAGTTTACATCCTTAAGAAGAGGCCTTGGAATGTGTTTTGTGGAAGTATAGGAAGAATTGGAGACATTAGAATTAAAAAGGGTGCTTGATCCATTAGGGTGATACATTTGGCTCACTTGTGCTTGTGGCACATTGTTGGACCATTAAAAGTATCAAAATATCAAAACTAGACCAACTATGGAGAAGGCAAGTGTTTAATCAATGGACACTTTGCCAAAGATCATAGTTGGACATTTTAAAGCTTTGAAAACCATTTTATGTTTTAACATGCTGTGAAATGTTTTTCAAAGTTATAGATTTGCAAAATTGGTTTTAGAGTTTGATACAAAATGTAGTGGTTTTCAAAGTTTTTTGAGTTTTTATCAAAAGTCAGCATGTTTGAAATATTATATGGTTTAATATTTTTCCCTGATAGAATATAACATTTCAAACATGTATGCAAAATTTTACAATTTTTAGAATTTTTTGGAATTTTCTAGGAGTTTCTGAAATTCGACAGAAAAACTGAAAAATCAAACTGATAGCGTATTAGTCGACTGCCCTATGGGCAATCGACTGGCACGCAAGTTTTCAGCCACTATGAGTATTTCAGAAACTGAGATCTTCTCATTGATGCCATGGGTTTTGGTTGCTTGAGGCAATCATTTTGATGGTGTCAAAGGGGGAGAATGGGTGGTTTAAGTTAGAACTTGACTTAAAATGGATGATTTTAGGTATTTTTCCTAACTTAGACCTTAAAGGGTTAAAATTTAGAGAAAAGACATGGATTAAGGGGGAGGTACCTCTTAGGTTCTGATATGTCTTTTATATTGCTGTTGTTAAGTGGAATCTTAACTTGAAACTTGATTAGATTTGAAACTGTGGAGAGGACATAGGTTAAGGGGGAGGTTACCTCTTAGGAGTATTATGTCTCATGATGTTTTCAATTGCTATCTTTTGCTATTTGCTTTTGATGTTATTTATCTCTAACTTAAACTATTGGCACACATCAGAAAGGGGGAGATGTTGAGGCAATCGGCCCTTAAATGATTGGGAGATCATGGTTTGATGTGTAGGCGAATAGGTTTAAAGTTAGAGTATTTTGTTGTATTTGATTGTGTGTGATGAGTTTGCAGGACTTGGAGAATCACACTTGGTGAACCTATCCGAGGGACGAGAGCCGAGGGAGGAGAGCTCCAAGGGCAAGCCGGGAAGTGGACTTCAAAGGGCACACGTGAAGGGTGGCATGGAGGCAAGCCAAGGGAAGGCTTGCGTGCGCATCCGAGGGACGATAGCCAGAGGAAGAGGACTTCAAGGGGCGAGCCAAGGGAGCAGACCTGAAGGCACACGCGAAGGAGAAGGTTTGGAGTGGCTGGAGCTGAGCTGGGAGGCAGGGCAGTCGACTGGCCCAGAGGCAGTCGACTGCCAAAACCCACAGAGTTCGCAGCTTCGGACCAGTCGACTGGCCTTGGGGCAGTCGACTGGTATACCCCAAAACTAGCCGTTGGCTAGCTGTTTGCTAGCCGTTGGCCGCATTTAATGCCGGGCCAGTCGACTGCCCTGGGGCAGTCGACTGGTGCGGCTGGACAGACTGCGAATCTGTCCTTTTCACCTATAAAAGGAGGCCTCGTTACACGTGTTGTAGTTCCGTACAGTA